>JADMNF010000285.1:0-25023 GCA_016097085.2 Sporothrix curviconia
AGATACGTTGAACAATGTTTGGGGTCGTCTGTGTCTCTTGGCTGCCCCCCTTCATACCTACACCAACGGGCGGCGGTGCCGGTGATGCGAGCTCTTTACAAGATGGGATGGGATAAGACAGAAGACACCAGACGGAAGAAAAGGAGGTCCCTCCAAAAATGCTTTCTTGGACTACGACATGGTTCATCTCGCCCGCAACGCATCTGGCCAGTGAGAAGCTGTGAGGCCGTGGGAGCTGACTGGTGGAATCAGGTAAACAGAAAGGAGGACGGGAAAAGAACAAAAGACGAGAAGAAGAGAGAGAGAAAGGGAAAAGAAGAAAAAGACCATGCTTCCATTAGGCCCTGTAGCCGGCTTTAGCGCTGGAGTGTGGGGGGCTGCCAGCCTCGAACAGCACCAGAACAAACCAGCCACCGCGAATCCCAGATGGGCAGCTCCGTCGGCCAGTCGAGCCAGCCGAGCCAGTCTCGGTGTTGGCGGGATTACTGGGACAGCGAAGCAAGGTTCCAGGATCACAGGTTCCACATGACTTGGCACTATCGTATGTCGAAGCTGCTGCTTGAAGCGTAAGATACAGTGCTGTCCTCAAACTAATAGGGCGTTTTAGCGAGCACGGGGCAGGTCTAGGCCTGTGGTGCCCTACGGCAGGTTGTGCTGGACGCGCAGTACAGTGGGGTCACATGAAGGTTCTTGGGAGGGGTCGAGGCTGTGAGTTGGCGCGGGCTGGCGGCTGGCGGAATCACTCGATCTTCCCTAAACCCCCCAGAATGTCACTCCGCAATACAGCACACGCCTGGGCCAATTAGCGACCAGCACCAGGTTGAGCTTTAGAGCTGTAAACTGCACGACGCGCATCTGCCAGCCACGCCGACATCCCGCGAAGCACGCCGCACCACGAACAATAGCGATAGACGCAGAACGGACCACTGGCTCGGTCGCGACGTCGTTTTCAGCCGTGCACATATAAGCACCTTGACGAACCACCAAGCCGTGGCCGCGGCGCATCACGACTTTCGTCGACTTGCTTCAGCCTCCTCTCTTCTCTCGACCCCACAAACTCTCACGATATTCTCCTCCCTCCTGCTCCACCCCTCCCCCCTCTCACAATGGCCCGTCCGAAAGATGCCGTCTACGCGAGTCCTCGCAGTTCCGCCTGTGGTCCTTCTCCCCCGGGCAGCTCGCAGGCCTCCGCGACGACCACGAGCTCTGCACATGCGAGGCATCGAAGAACGCGGGACCGGAAAGCAGCAGTGCAGAGAGCGCATTGTGACGCCGCGGCAGGCTCGGGCGTCGCGTACTCTCACCCCGCCGAGGAAAAGATGCTGCTCGACTTTTACACGTCGAGCTGCTGCGGCGCCGCAAGTATCCCCCGAGTCAGCACCACCGACGTGCAGGCCACTGCCGCCGTCTTCTTCCGGCGCTTCTACGTCACGCACAGCATCATGATACCGCCGGCCCAGTGTTCAAGACGGCGCTGTTCTTCGGCGCCAAGTCCGAGGGGTACTACCACAAGCTCGACGGCTTTGCCGAAAGTTCCCCAACACCACGGCGCCGACATTCTCGCCGGCGAGTTCCTGCTGTTGCCAGGGCATCCGCTTTGCCTTTGACGTCAAGCACCCCTTTCGCGCGCTCGAGGGATCTGTCATGGAGCTGCGGCGGCTGGTCGATGTGGATGCACAGCGCGGCGGGGGGCAAACAACAACAAAATGGGACAGGCAACGGCGACAATGACACCGCGCCGCCGAGCTGACCGACAGCCGCGTGTCCAACGCCCACCGCCGCGCGCGCGAGATCCTCCAAGTCAGCCCGCTCGTCACCGACGCCTACTTCCACTACAGGCCCTTCCCAGATCATGTTTGCCGCCCGCTGTCGAGCGCTTGCTCCTCGGCGAGACCTTCCACCGGCCGACGACCGCCGATCGCGACCCGGCAACGACCGCCACGCCCATCCTGCCGGGCGGCCGCAACGCCTCCAAGAAGAAAAAGAACGAGGCGGCCGAGTGGGAGCGCGTCAACGGCGGCCGACGTACGTGACCGCGTCCTGGCCGCCATCCAGGCGTGCAGCGAGCTGCTGGCCGCCGAAACCCGCCCGAGCGCTTTACCGAGTACTGGGGCCAGCCCGAGTCCAACAACATCATCAAGCGCTCCTCAAGAAGCTGAAGCTGTGCCGCGACCCCGACCGCTTCAACCTGGTGGCGCTGCAGCAGGCCAAGAAGCAAGGGGCGGTCAAGTCGTACAGCAAGGGCGGCATGGCCGAGGACGGCGCCGTCTTTGGCAAGAGGTCTGAGCTCTGTCGGGAACGGAATGGGAAATGGAAATGCAAGTGCACATTGGTAGCGGCGCGGCCAACACACCCGACAGCCTGCACGAGGCGAAACGGCGCAAGGTAGCAAAGCTGGAGGATCCGTTCGGTCCGCCCTTGCGTGATGATGGAGTAATGGGGTTACCTGGCCAGAGGAAACGGGGCCGTCACGATCTTGTACATGTACGATAAAAAAGCATACGGTAGGGTTTTAATCAGGTACGCATAAACTATAATCTGAGATAAATTATAAAGGCTCGCTGAACTTCCACTCTCGTTTGTCATCTTCAAGACAAATGAAACTATTTCGAGGCTGTTTTTCTCGCTGGAATATCTCCCTCAAGAGGTAAATGGCGGGATAATCTTATAATAAAATATAAATAAATAAATGTACTAATGTAATATGCGAGGTGGTTATTGTAGCCAAAAATAAATTTTAAGACCAATGTCGACAGTACGACAATATCCCAAGCCACCCATGCGAATGGCTATTAAATACATCCAAGAACATAAAAAAACCAGAGCGATACTAATAACACACTACCGCCCGAAACATTCTACCAATTTACCGAAACTCCCGGAAACGCGCCTCCTCGGGAGCATTGCCCTTGGCCAGGTACCGAATGGTCCAATCCCACAGATCCTCCTGCTTTGGCCTCGACGTAGCTGTCCTTGCTTGTGGGGATGGGCCTGCGCATCTCGTAGTACTTGCCGCTGATGCCCTGCACAATTGCCATCGGTCGAGTCCTCGCCGCCCGACCGCGCCGGGGCTCCATCGGCCAGCCGGGCAAGGTTGCGTCCCGACAGTCATCCGCCGCTGTTCAACATCTGGGCGTCGCAATAGCGCCATGCGCAAGCATCTCAAGGCATGATGTGCGGCGCAGCACATTGTTCCACAAGAACCGCTCCACGCCCGTGCCCGAGCGGAGAGACCGGTGCCGGGTATCAGGCCCGGGTCAAAGGCCATTGGCCGTGATGCCGGGGTACTTTTGGGTGTCGCGGGCCCGGCCCCAGCTTGCCCGGGCCCTTTGCTGCAGGTGCCGGGCCCAGGGAGCATTACGTGCACAGCACGTGGCCAGCTTTTGCTTGCTCGCGTACCGCTGGCGGCCTGGGACATGGACCATGTCGGGGGCGGCGGGTGCGCCAGGTTCCTCAGCCGACGTGTAGACAGCGTCGGGCACGCCCGACTTTTGCGCCGGGTCGTGCGTTTGCCGCTCGACGTCACGACCACCGCGTGCGCCCGTGGGCGACACGGCCGCGTCGAGGTACGGCGCCAGCGGTGGAACAGCAGCGCGTGCCCGACGTGGTTGACGGCAAACGTGGCCTGAAGCCCGGAGCTGGGGGACCGGTCACGAGGCTCGGCCGGGAACTGAAGACCGGCCGTTGGCAGTTAGCGTCTGTATGGCGGGAGTTCCTGCGTGTTGCCGGCGGCGACGCCTTCGGCCCAGGTGCGGCCGAACTGGCGGACAGCCCGCAGATCCGCCAGATCGAGCCCCGGCGGAAAACGGGGGCGGTGGGGGGCCCTTACCAGCCGGGGGCGGACGCAGCCTGCTTGTTGATTTTGGGGCATCGGCCGCGTTGTTCTTGTTCGGTACGGGACAGGAGCACGAGGAGGTACTTGTCGGGGTCTTCCTTTGTTCCCGGTAGTGGCCCAGGGCAATGGTAGGGCGGCTCGAAGCCGAGATTGAGAGTGCCGCCGGTGATGAGAAACGCGCGGGCGAGTCATTGACGCGAGAGGGCAGGCTGTAGGATGGAGTGAAGAGGTTCTGTTGGCAGAATGTGCTGGCACAAAATATATGCAGGGCAATATGACAACGGAAGCAATATAGTGGCAAAGGTGAGAGGAAGCAGGGCAGAAAGAGACGTGCCTTGGCTATTCAACAAGAGTCAGATTGTTGGAAAGAAAAGAAAGATCACAGCGAGAGGCAAAACAGAAGGAGGATGTCTCGTCCTTTTATACACCGGGCAAGCCTCTATCCCTTTTTTTGACTCACCTATCCCTCTCCTTTTCTCTCCATAGCCGCCCCTTTCAGCTCCTTTCAGGCCGTTTCCCAACCAAAATGATCTGTTCAATGTGCTTTTTCCCATATAAAAACCACTAAGGAGGCGTGTTTCTCGCACATTCTGCTTTGTGTTGGCGTTGCCGGGGCGGGTGCTGACGCCAGCATCACGAGATATAAAACCAGCTGTCTCCCAGCCGGACCAGGCCATTCGTAGGTCGCGAGGCAAACTGGCTTTCGATAGCAGAGAAGAGGACGGTGCTCCTCGACTCTTTGCTGCCACATCATTCAGCGCATTCAGCGCATTGAGTGCATTCAGTGGCGGGTAGGCTGCGTGCAAATGCTGCTGTTGCGGCGGTCACGTGGCGCTCGTAATTCTCAACACGCCAGCATCCCCTCGACGCTGGAAAGGCAATAACGGCGGCACATATTTTTCGTTGGCCGTGATACCAAAGGATTGCTGGAAAGAGAAGCAAAGCCTCGTTGGAACAAGGATCTGACAATCAAGGTGAGATCCTCTCGCGGCCCAAGGTACGGCACCGTTCCCAGCCCTATTTGGCGGGCTCTACACCACAAGCATGCCGGCATGAGGACTGTCATATAATGTGTTACAAAAGTTTGAAAAACTCCTTGCTTGTAAACCTTGGAGTCTGCTCAAGAAAGACGCTGTTTTGTGGCCTGTTGATTCCTAAAGGCGATGTGGAGGTAGGCAGTATGACCCACTGAAGCGTGTAATCTGGTTGGCGCAGGACACTGCCAGCTCCATTTGGACTGTATTACTCCGCGCCCTGGGCTGCTGTCTGATGCTTACTTTTCGTACTTGCTGTACAGAGCTAACTCCGCACACCGTTGCTCGCCAAGTGGACGTGGGCTGCATGTGTCTGCGGGTGCACGTGTAGTTCCACCGGATCGACTGTTTCTCCCCTCTGTCTCCCTGCACCTTTCTTGTACCCTTCGTGTCCGCCGAGCTGACCAACAGTCCGTCTTATTTACACCGTCCAATCCCCGCCAGCCCCCTCCCTTTTTCTTTCGACGCATCTCACCAGCTTCTTCCTCTCTCTTCCTCTCACTTCTTCCCCCCAACGGCATTCCTCTCTCATGCGAGCTTTCACACTTGCTGTACGCTCTGCCGCTGCTTCTCCTCTACTTTACAGCACCTCTAACACCAGCTCGACACTTTGCACAGCACTGCCACGGCTTCTATTCCTGCCCACCAGCTCGTCCATCCACTCCACCGCCCGCACAATGGCCGAGGTTCCCGCCGCGAAGCGCCAGAAGGCGTCCACGCCCGACGACAGCTTGCCGGCCACCTACAAGCTCATCTAACTGGCCCGGCCTGCCCGGCCGCGGCGAGCATGTCCGCCTTGCCTTTGAGGAGGCCGGCGTCGCTACGAGGACACGGCCATGCACGAGGGTGCCGTGCAGCAGGTGCTCGCCAGATCAGCACCGACAACCTGGCAACCGGCAGCGCGCCCAACGTGCCCCCGCTGGCACCGGCCCGTGCTCCAGCACGGCGACCTCACCATCAGCCAGACGTCTAACATCTTGATGTACCTGGCGCCGCAGCTTCAAACCTCGCCTCGTCCGGCAGCGACCCCCATGCCATCTACCGGCTCAACGCGCTCGCGCTCATCGGCGCTCGACGGCCTGTCCAACGAGGTGCACGATCTGCCACCACCCCATCTGCACCGCGCTTTACTTTGCGGACCAGCGCACCGAGGCCATCCGCTGCAGCAAGCAGTACGTCAAGGAGCGCCTGCCCAAGTTCCTGGGCTACTTGAGCGCGTGCTCATGGCGCAGGCCGCGCGCGACGCCGCCAATAAGTGGCTGTATGGCGCAGAGCTCACTTACGCGGACCTCGTGCTGTTCCAGTGCCTCAACGGCACGTCGCACAGTTCCCGCGCGCGGTCAAGCAGCTGCGCGACGGCGGCGCGCACGAGCGGCTGTTTGCGCACTACGACGCCGTCCAGCAGCGGCCAAACATTTGCGGCATTACCTGGCCAGCGAGCGGCGCCAGGCGTACGGCGAGGGCATCTACCGTACTACAAGGAGCTGGACGTCGTGCCCGACGATGATGGCGAGGAGGAAGAGGAAGAATAACTGAAGAGTGAAAGAGGCTGTTAAAGAGGGAAAAGGGCGCCCCGGGTATGGTAGACAGGCTGTGAAAGCAATAAAAAAAGTCAGTTGTGGTTACCACTTCGTATGCTCCAGAGTGATTGTCCGTCTTTTCAAGATAAGATGTGAGGTGTTGACGGGCCTGTTGTGGTGACTTTATTTCTGAAAATAAATAAAAAGTAAAGAAAAGAAAAGGAAGGAAAGAAATGAAAAATAGGGAAAGAAAAAACACAGAAAAAGCAAAAAGAAAAAAAGGTTGCATTCAATATGCATCCCGCGCGGGACTCGAACCCGCAGCCTCAAGATTAGAAGTCTTGCGCGCTACCATTGCGCTAGCGGACAGCCAATGGTTTAAATTTCGGGTGCCGTTAATGCTCATGGAGGAAAGACCTCAAAAGTAGAGCAACCGCTGCTTCGCTACTATCACGTGAGCCTTTTCACACTCTTACTTCCCAGACGCCTTGCGCTGCTGTGGCTAAGCGCAAAGTCAGCCACAGTGGAGGGAGAAGCCAGGGAATCTGTCCACCAGGCCAAAAGCACCACTTCTCAGCTCGACCAAAACGGAAAGCAGGCTGGAGCCCAGAAAAAAGGCGACGCAAAATTTGGGAAGGGGCTGAAAAAAAGAGACATCGCAAAAAATAAGAAATCCGCCATGCTGTTCTCTTTTGGCATCACGCTCTCCACGCCCATCCGCCACGCCACCACGACGCCCATCGCATCCGTCCCTGCCATTACGGCCGCCATTTGAATCGAGGCTATTGCGACTGGCGACGAGGACGGCGTTGCATTTCTGCTGCGGCGACACGGGAAACCCCAAAAGACTGACGCCCCCCAAAATTGCACGAAAAAAATCAGCAAAACTCCAACATTGCACTGTTCCCCCTCGCATCGCGACATCCCTCCCCATCTACGAGCGCAACCGACCAAACCTTTCGTTGCCCACCGCCTTGCCCGCGTACTGCGCGCAAAACAATGTCAGCAACCCTCGCGCCCCTCGAGTAGCTCGGCGTCTTTCCCTTCCCGCGAGCAGGTTTCATCTCCTTTTTTTATCTTCGTCCTCGTCTACTCCGTATTTCATTCCCCAAGCCTGTCGCTTGACTGCCGACACGTTACATCGCCGCCTCCTGCGATCTCATATCATCCACCCCATCCCCTGTTCCCGGCCTCATCCGGCCCATCTTTCTTTTCGGTTATCGTGACGCGCATCGTGCTCCCATCTCGACGTCCGCGCGAACAACGACAACGACAACGTCGACGACAACGTCAGCAACAGCAACGTCAAACGACAGCTTTTCCCCCCTCTTCTCCCCAACTCTCGCGATTCCACTGCCACGAGGGCCTTGCATGGTCCACTGCAAACCATCTTCGCCCCATCGGCCATCGTCCGCAGCGGGCCCTACCCCTCCTCTGCCAACTCATCTCATCCCTTGAAAATAGCTCGATCGACGAAAACCTGCCATACATCAGACGGAAGGAAGGTCTCGTCGTCCTTCTCCGTCAGCCTCCTACCCCCGCCCACGATGATGAACCTCAGCTCGCTGCTCAACTCCAACGAGGAGAGCAGCGCGAATGCCACAAATACCGCGAATGCACGCCGAAACGCCGTCGCCGCCTCATCCGCTGCAGCCGCGTCCGCCCCCCCTCCATCAGCAGCAACATCAACAGCAACAGCAAACAGCCGCCCCTCAACGCCTGTGCAGCCCGGCCCTTCGCCCGTGTTTCGCGACTACAGCGGCTCTGTTCACGCGTCGCCGCGCAGCTATTCCCTGTTCCGACTACGGCCAGCGGCTGCAGCAGCACCAACAGCAGCCGCAGCAGCAGCAGCATACGCCGGGTGGTGGCCCCTATGCCGGGTCACCCGGTGGCGCGCCCGGGCCCTACGGCGCACGGCCGCCACCCTGCAGTCTCTGAACAGCGGCGATCTGCGGTCACCGGCAGCGCGTCCATGTCGGGCCCGTCTCCGTACCGCCACACGCCCAGCAGCTCCGTCAGCGCTGGCACGCAGCGGGGGCTACCCCTTTCCCCCTACGCAGGCGCCCTCCGTGTCGAGCCCTGTGCAACACCACCAGTAACCCCCCGGGCCCGAGCGCGTATCCACCACAGCCGCAGCGGCGAGAGCGAGCTATTCCAGCAGCCGATGGGTCCTGGGGGTATGACAGGCCCGCCTGGTGCTTCACCTATATGCAGGGGCAGCCTCTTCCTCCCCAACAACAGCAACAACAACACCAACAACACCAACATCAACAACAAATGCAGCAAATGCCACCCAGACACCCCTATTGGGACCTCCTTCGAGCGGTGGCCCATCGTCTGCATATCCGCATCAGCGCTCGCAATCAACACACTCTAACCCCGACACCCGGCCCACCACTGCATCCGTCCCAACAGCAGCAGCAACCTCCTTATGGTGCACCATCGTACGGCCAGGTGAGCCCTGTGGCACAGCATCGTCAACCTCCTCTGCATCAGCAGCAGCCCTACCACCAACCGCCCTTTGACCGACGCGGCCCTCACAATCGTCTCAATCCACTAACACACGCGGCGCCGCCCCTTTGTCTACTGGCGCACAAACAAGAGGTCTCCTCCTTCTGCAGGCGGCTCCTATCCACCACCACACCAACAGCAGCAGCAGCAAGCAACAACAGCAACAGCAACTGGCAAAGCAGCAACTCAGGAGCAAAAGGAGCAAAGGAGCAACTGAAGCAGCAGAAGCTACAGCAGAAGCAGCAGCAGCAGCAACGATCGCAGCCTGCTAGCCCGCTGCTGGTGCGCATCCCGGTCTCTGCCATCAGCTCTTCTACTCCTCAAAGAACAACCCCAGCCACCACATGCATCACCGCCTCCGCTAACACCATCGTCGCTCCCTGCCCGTCGCCCCTCTGCAGCAACTCCAGTTATCACCAGCGCTCGCAGTCGCGCAGTGATAGGGCGCCCAGCGTCAGCGTAAGCCCCAGGACGCGCGTACCCAGCCTTCCCACTGGCTCGGCTGCCTCTTCCATGGCCCGCCCAACCTCTTCTGCGTCGGCATCGGCATCTGCGCCCGCATCGGCGCTCGCATCTGCGCCCATGGACGTCGACAGCAACGTCGGCGGCGTGCCACAAAGCGAAAGATGGACGAGCGCGACCTGCAGCCGACGAGATGGACCGGAAGATGTGCGCCGGGCGCAGCTCCTTTCGAAGGCACTAACAGTGCTTCTCATCTGCAGCGCCCGACCTTCGCAGCACGGCCAGCACCCGACGACAACCTCCCAGCCTGCGGCTGCTGCACGCCCAACGACACCCGCAGGCACCAACGCCTGCATCGCGGGCACAGAGCACGGCACAGAGCACGGCGCAGAGCACAACAAAGCCAAAGAAGAAGCGGTACACGGAGGAATACCAGCCTGGGGCACGGAGGTACGACGGCGGCGATCTGAAGAAGCCCAACTTTATCATCCGCAAGCCTGGCGAGGGCCACCTCGTGAACAGCGACAGACGGGCGGCCCGGCGACGAAGCTCGCATCATAGTAGGCACACTTCCCGGCAGGGCTCACCCCAGGCGGCTGCAAGCCAACATCCACAGGCTCTTGCTGGCCCATTCTTCCGCCGCTGGCAGGTGGCGCGCCAGCAGCAGCAGCAGCAGCAGCAGCGTCGGCGGCACCGACAGCGGCCGAGGCACGCGCGGCGCTGCTCAGCCCTGGGAGGAGTCGGTGACGGGCGACAAGCCGTACGAGGAGCTGTCGCGCAAAGTGGCAGACTTCCTGTTTCTCAACGTGGTCAGCAACCCCAACATGATTGAGATCCAGGGCCTGGGCGTGCAGTTTGAGATTGAGGCCAAGCTAGGCACGCTCATCAGCAAGGACACGAACCAGCGCATCGAGCTGCCCGTGGCCACGGAGTGTCTGCTGCAAGACACGGGCCGCGTCACGTTCAAGAGCAGCATGACCGAGGTGCAGCACAAGGCCTACAACGAGTTCCTCAACGGCCTCGTCGTGCAGACGGATGCGCGCAACCCGATTAATGCTGCGCGCGCGCGCCCCCGTGTACCGGTGGTGTACAAGCACCGCCGCGAGATTGACCGCTTCTTTGAGCTGCCCATGGGCCTGCAGGAGCGCCTGCCGCCTGCGTGCGCAACCTGATCCGCACCGCCACACGGTCAAGGTGCGCGTCACCTACGACAAGAAGACCAACGAGGTGCTGGCCAAGATTGTAAAGGCGCGCATCGGCGACCTCAACATTTTCTTCCCGGACGCGCCGCTCGACTGCCGCCTCAGCGTGAACCTGGAGATGGCGTGGGAGGGCGGCGTCGACGAGCTGGAGGCGCTGGTGGCGACCATGCCGCGCGAGCAGCCGCCGGACCGCGAAAAGGACCGCCTCAGCTACACGCAGAGCCACTACCAGATCGACCTGACGCAGGTGACGTACAAGGTGCAGGGCCCACAGAAGATGGAGCGCGAGGAAAAGGAGCACGAGCTGGAGATTGAGCTGGCCCCGAGCGTCCTGATCGAGCAGGGCCGGCGGGCGCGCAACGGCGACCCGCACGCGTACCCGGAGCTAGTGGAGGGTCTCGTGGACAATGTGCGGATTCTTGCGCGGCGGGCCAAGGCGCTGGCCATGGGGCAGTAGGCTGTGGTCTCTCACACTCTCTCTCTCACACACACACACAATTTTCTTTTCTAATTTGATAGTCTCTTGGTTTGATTTGGTTTTTGTTTGTCTTGTTTCTTTTGCGCTTGGCTAATTTCACTATTCGCCAGGACGGTTGGGATCTGGGATACGGGTCGGGTTCTTTCAACGGGAAGGGGTTCAAGGAAATATCAAACATTGGCGCTCTGGTTTTCTGTTGTCAATCTTGTTTCTTTTTTGTCGTTTTCTCTTTTCATTCAATTTGCTCCATCACACATGAAGCCGCGACCGAACCACTTTAGCATGTCTTTTTTGTCTCTTTTTTGTCCTTTGCTGTCTTTTTTCACTTTTTCTTTTTTCACTTTTTTTTCAAGCAGAGGCTTCTTCATTTGGAGGGTTTACTTTTAATTTCAAACTCTTTACTTTTTTCCCATTGGTCACCGATTTTACTTTGGTCTGACCTGTCCTAGTCTCGCATACAGGGCGGTTCGTATATTCGCCGTCCCTCCTGCAGCATTTGTCAAAACTCTTTTCCGACCGCCACCCAGAGTTGCCAACATGTGGTGATTAGATGACATGTCCTGCCCCGTCCTGGTCGGGAGCAGGTGAAGGTCAAAGGCGGATAGGACTGAAAAAGAAAAGAAAAAGAAAAGAAAAAAGAAAAAAGAAAAAAGGCATCGACAAACAGACAAACGCAATACATGGCCCACCAAGCATAAAGCATGGGCAGCACTGCGGACGCTTCGCTAGCATAAGTGCGATGAGGGTCCTTTCGGTCCAGAACCGTCCAGACGCCCCAATGTCACCATTTCATGGTTCCGGTGGTGTATGTTCGAGGCTAGAGACTGGAAACGAAGCCTTTTTGGCGGGTCTGTAACAGCACTATGACTGGTGCCGAGAATAGCAGCATGCGGAATAAGAAGACTACAAGTCATCAAAGAGGCACTGTCACTTTCCCCTCCAGGCCAACGGCGGAAACAGGCTGAATAATTCTCAAGATGACGATGAAAAGGATGCCTCCTTAAGCAACCAGCTGTCCCGGAAAGAGAACAATACGGACATTAAGCAGCACGGCGAAACGGTCTTGTTAATTCCGTTTTTTCCCCTTTTCTGGACATTCATATTTCCCTATTTCCCGGAGAAACGCAAAACGCATTGATACCCGCCGTGTCGTCGTGTCGTGGTGCCTGGGAGGATTTTGCTTTCTAATCCAGGTGGTCTCTTTGTATTCTTTTCCGGCTCTTGCTTGATAATTCTGCTCAGTTCAGCTTTCCATTTCCATCTTTTACTCCGCACCAGCTATGAGCACTAACGTCTCCCCCTCGAACAGCCATTCTGACGCCACCAGCCTTGCCATCGCCCGGCCAAAATGGCGAAAGCAGTCTCTGCCCAGCAGGGTGCCAGCTCTGGCCAAGACGTGCGAGCCCCGAAAGTCACCGAAGACGCTGAAGACGCTGAAGCAAAGCACGCTAAAGACGCTGAAGACGCTGAAGATGCTAAAGACAGCACAGCCAGAGCTTCTACACAGAGAGCCCGCCCGCCACAGCAGGTTTCCATCCGCCTCGTTTTTGCGGCTCTTGTAGGGCTTGTGGCAGCAGTTGCTGTACCGTTGTTCCTGACCAACAAGACCCTGGCGTGGTTGGAAAGCAGCGTATGTTTGTTTACCAATGCCTTTTGTCATCAAGCTGCTAAGACGGCACCTTCCCCTTTCAGGGTCTGTCGTGACTACAAGCCCACCCCCTAATAGCTGCTAGCCATGCTTTGCATCCATTGGCCTCGTCCACCCCCCTCGTCCAACCACCTCGTCCACCCACCTCTACCACTTCCGGCGGCTGTGGTCGATTGCACCATCCAGCACGGATATATAGATGGGAGCCTCCCTCCCCTCCTCTCCACGTCTCTTTCCATAGCTCCTCACTCTATACTCCTCTCACCGATCTTCACCCGTCTCTTCATCCTTCTCTTCGTCCTTCACCTTATACCGCATCAATCCTCCAGCACACCGCGACCACTCACTGTGTACTCGTTGTCTTCCACAATCTAACTCTGCCAAGAACTTTTTCGGTACCGCACACACAATGGCTATCAAGAACGTCGTCGTCGCAGGTGTAAGTCCTTCCTTGTCGCCTTGCGTCTTGCTCTTGCGTCCCTTGCCTCATCGACAACACCACTAACACACCCCCCAGGGCACGGGTGCTCTCGGCACGCCGATTACCAACGCGCTCGTCCAGGCCGGCTTCAACGTCACTGTCTTCACGCGCGGAGGGCAGCACGTCCACCCGCCCGCCGGCACCTCGGTCAAGCAGGTCGACTACAAGTCCGTCGACAGCCTCAAGGCGGCGCTGGCCGGCCAGGACGCTGTGGTCTCGGTTCTCGGCTCGTTTGTGATTGGCGAGCAGCAGCCGCTGGCCGAGGTCGCGTGGCGCCGGGCAGCTCGATCAAGCGCTTCATCCGTCCGAGTTTGGCATCAACACGCGCAAGACGCGCGACACGCCCATTGGCAAGATCCTGGGCGGCAAGACGCTGCTGGTGGACTTTCTGACCGAGGCTGCCGCCAAGAACCCCAACTTTGCGTGGACGGGCATCAGCAGCGGCCACTTTTTCGACTGGGGCCTGACGCACGGCTCGCTGGGCCTCGACGCCAAGACGCACACGGCCACCATCTACGACTCGGGCAACGAGCGCTACCACGCGTCCAACCTGCCGTTCATCGGCAAAGCGGTGGCTGCCGTGCTCCGCCAGGCGGGCACGCCCGAGGACAAGACGGCCAACAAGTACATTGAGATTGCGTCGTTCACGCCGACGCAGAACGAGGTGTTGGCGGCGGTGCAGGCGCTGACGCCCGGCCAGGAGTGGACGGTCGTGCATGCCAAGTCGGACGAGGCGCAAAAGGACGCCGAGGAGCGGCTGAGCAAGGGCGACTACTCGACGTTCCTGCCGCTGCTGAGCGTCTGGCAGTTTGCCGACGGCGCCGGCCATGCGCCCGACCAGGCGGACCCGGCCTTTGGCAACAAGCTGCTGGGCCTGCAGGCCGAGGACCCCAAGGTGGCGCTGGCCGCCTGGCTGGGCAAGTAGGGAGGGGGACAAGAAAACTGAGAGGCGCGACAGCATAGTCTTGTTCGCACGTTGAAAGCCAAATAAGAAAGAAGCGAATAAGAAAGAAGTACAGAAGTAAAATTAAAATTGAGTTATGATTATATGCTTGTATTCAAAGCCCGTTTGCTGTATATGAAAAGATGACCAGTGACCAGTGACCAGATGTCAAGATGTCAAGAAAAAAAAAGAAAGAAAAAGACAGAAAAACAAAACTCACTCGGCCTGCTCACCCCCCCAGCCCTGCAACGGCACGACGGTCGGCTCGCCGGCGTTGCGCACCACGACCCAGACAACATCGTCGGCGGGCTTGCTGACGCCGTCCACCTCGGCCGCCACGCCCTCGTTGCGGACCTGGTGCTCGGTCCACGCCGGGATGAATACAAAGTCGCCGGCACTGATTGTCCTCCGTGCCGGCTCTGGGCCTTTGCGCAGGCGGGACGCTGTCGATGCGCCGTCGGCAGCCTCGTCGTCGTCGCCGTACTCGTCAAAGTCCTCTGGCAGTGTTGCAAACGTGGCCGTGCCGCTCACCGCGTAGACAATTGCTTCTGACGTGTGTGAGTAGTGTGTTGACTAAAAAAAGAAAAGAAAAGAAAAACGAAAAATGAAAAATGAAAAATGAAAAAGAAAAACGAAAACTCTCTCCGTCTTCACGCACCCTGCTCGCCGTTGTGAAAGACGACAGTGGAGCACTGTGGCTTGACCGTGAGGACAGATGCGCACAGCGAGCCGCTCTTGTGGACAATGGCATCGCGTAGGGAGACGCCGTTGTGCGGAATCCTGCGCGCACGAGGGCGAAGCCGTGGCCGTGGCGGACGTTCTGGCTGTTCTGGCAGAGGCTGTGGTGCTGGGCGATGGGGCAGCGTCGGCATGCTGTCCCCGTTGTCGACGTCTCCTGTCGATATCCCGTCGTTGCCGCCCTTGTTGTTGTCGCCGTCGTCGTCAACACCGCGTGACGCTGTCCTTGCTGGCCCAGCCGTGACTGTGTCGATCGTCTCATCAACAGGTCTGATCTCATCGCCCTCGCCCTCGTCCCGCGGCTCAACCTCGTCGCCGTCCACCTTGGCTGCACGGTAATGTTCCTCATCCTCGCCGTCGTCCTCCGCCTCCAGCCCATCTTCATCATCGCCCACAACAGCATCTCGTGGCGGGCCACGCAGCTCCTCTGCTTTTGTGACGTGCACCGATCCAGGCATCAGCATCGGCAGGATCTCCTGCAGGATGGGCAGAAGAGCGGCCATGCTGTCTGCTCCACTGTATCTCTCATGCGCATGAATATGCGGGCAGCTCCGGCTTGCAAGTGTGAGAGGTCTGCAGCTGTCGAGCTGTTCGAGGCTGTTTTTGCGGCTGTCCCACGCACGCCAGCTCCCAGCGGTTGGATAGCGCTAGCGGGCGTTCTTCAGTGGGCCGCCCTCGTGTGGGGTAGCTCTACTCGACCATCGACATGGCCTTCCGATGAAAGGCAAAGCCGACGTTCGTGGAATGAGATGAAAATAGAACAAGACGCAATATATAGATATCGATATAGATACGCATCTACGAGTCCCAGCAAACTACAAACCTTCCAGGATCGCTACTGTCGCTCTGCTGCACAACGGCTGCACAACGGCAAAGTCGTCTTTTCCGTGCATCCATCAACGTCATTGGCCTCTGTGCTTCAGCCTTGTCTTGCGGGCAAGTTCACTATTGTATTTTCCCTCGTGCTTCTTCGTTCTCGGCCTTGGAGACCGAAACACACGGAGCTGTCTTGTCTCTCATATCTTCTGTAAGCTGGATGCCGTACACCGTATTTACGGCCTACATTGCCGTTCGCGCCTGCCCTTTTCGTGCGTGCGGGTTACGGAGTTGTGCATATGTGGGCGCCTGCCTCGAGGAAACAGCGAGCGCCCAGCCCCGCAGTAGCAGTGCTCTTGCCCCAAACACAAGCGCAGTCGTACTCTTTCCCTAGTCCCCACCTTATCACGACATCCGCAGCCTTTTGCTCCTTTGACTTCAAATGCCGAACACCGTTCTCTCTCCGACAACTGGCGTTTACCGAAAACATATTGCACGACGACCCGATTCGGCGACGCTGCCTTTTACTATAGTCTTATCAGCATCTACAACAGCGAAATTACATATTACTTCTTCACAGCTCCGTCACCCCGCCACGTCATCCTGTCCGTCATCTTATCACGACATTGACATCGACATTGACTTGATCCCAACCTCATCCCTACCGTCCCCCAGTCCCGATGACCAGTCATCCCGACCCTGACAACAACGACCACTCGATATAGATACATGGGCTAGCCCCGTCTCCCCAAAATGGCGACTTGTCTCGACTCGTGGCCTCTCCCCGGCGAGCTCATCGATGCCACCCTCGACCTGCTCGAGCCCCGCGACCTCGCCCGCGTCAGCCAAGTCTGCCGCACCTTGCATGTGCGCGCCTCGCAGAGCCGCTGGTGGCAGAAGTTTGTCCAGCGCAACCTGCCGTCCGTCTGCGGCCCCGTCGCCGCCACGCCGCTGCCCGCGCACCTGCCGACCTTCCGCGACCTGTACGTGGCCCACGAGTCGCGCTGGTTTCTGCCGCGCCACAAGATCTGGATCACCGGGTCGGACATGGTGGGCAAGGTTGTCATTGCGCGATACGACCCGCGGCGGGGGTGCATCGAGGGGTACCAGCTGGTGGCGGTCAGCCGCGGCACACAGACACTCTCGTGGCCGCCGGACCCGGAAGTCATCGTGCAGGCCTTCCAGCCCGAGGTGTCCATCCACCTAGACCGGCCCGTGCTGAAGCTGGATGCACTCGCGCTGCTGCATGAAATGCAGCAGCCGGCATCGCGGCCAGCATCGACGGCAGCCTCGTCAGCGCGGGAAGCTGGCGGAAAGGATCGAGGCAAGGGCAAGGCAAGGGCAGAAGACAATGACGACGAGGAGGATGAGAACGGCGCGGACGACAATGAGCCGCAAGAGGAGGCCAACGGGGGTGCGGAGGCGGAGGGCGACAGTAATGCCGAACAGCCCCCGCAAAAGAGGCCCAAGATCAGCTTCTACCAGCCACCCGGCACCTCCTTCTCCTGGGGCGCCTACGTCCAGGCTATCAACTCGGACACGCCCGCTATTGACCCCATCTGCCCGAGCGTCCGGCCCATTCTGATGGACCTGGACGGCAGCAGACCTACCCGCTCGAATGGCCGTCCCGTGCGTGTGCTTCCTGCCTCCTCGTCCATCCGCATCCGCCGCCAGTTCATCTTTGCCCGGCCACTCAGCCTCGAGCAGGCTTACCACGGCGGGCTGCACATTACGTATCCTAACAGCCGCAATACCCCGCCGCGGGAAGAGGAGCTTATAGCTGACGCCGACGCGGCCGACGATTTTGCCGTGGACCGCCGCTCCATCAACCGCCGCAGCACCATCCCCTACCCGCAGTACAGCATCTGGCCGCCGCCTGAACTGCCGGCACCGCACCGTGTGCGTGCCAAGGATATCGGCCCGCACCACTACCCACGGGGCCCTGTCGGCCAGCCGCGGCTGCGGAACGATGTGTCGGAGCGGGCGTTCCACGTGCGCACCTACTTGGACGCAAACACTGGCATGCAGCGGGCAATAACGATGCTGAAGCCGGTGCGTCCGGTGCGGACAGGGGCATCGCCGGCAGGGGCGCCAACATCAGCAGCACCGGCAGAGCAACCGACGGCGGGCTCTTCCTCTTCCTCCTCGGCACCAGAAACGGCGCCAGCGGCAGCCAACGGGGGCTCCGTACCAGCAGCAGCAACACCGGAGCATGGCTTCCTTTACCCCCACCAATTGTTGACTCCAACTGCCAGCCGGGCGACACGCTGGAGACGTACGCGACGCTCGACCCGTACTACTACACGCCTACGGCGGACCGGCCGTTCCGCGGCATCTTTGTCGGCGACTACAGCAGCCACGGCTGCGAGTTCTTGCTTGTGCACCAGGCCGACAAGGTCCTCGAGTCGGAAAAGCCTGCCAGCGATAGCGCATCATCCAGTAACGGCCTGCCGCCGTCTTTTGTAGTGGCAGCGCCAGACGCGTCCGCTGCCCCCGGCCGCCTGGACAGCGAGTCCGACGAGGCGTATGCGCGGCGCGTGCGCGACGACCGCATCTACCAGGGCAGCATCCGCGCCATCAAGCTGACGGGCGACCCCAACGTGCCGCGCGGCGAGGTGTCGTTTCTCGCGCCGGACCTGGGCGCCAGCGGCCTGGACACGGTCCTGCAGGACGCGCCGTTTGCCGGGGTGCGTGTTGTGCGCAGCCGCGGCCACATTGCCGGGACCCGGTTTGTCAACGACCGCTGGGTGGACACACGGCTGCTGCTCATCTCACCGGACCGGCTGGCCATATTCTGGATTGCCTTTGGGCACGTCAGCTTCTTTGAGCGCGTCGACATTGACAAGTTTGTGGACCCTCTCAAGACGTGAGGGACAATGAAAGAGAAGAAGAGACAAAGAGAAGAAGAGAAAAGAAAAGGTGATGGATTATGACTAATATAGAGGCATCCATAAATCAGAAAGGCGGCGACGCGGGCAGTCGCCAATGCAGCGATAGAATGCATTCTTTTATTCTTTTCTTATTCACAGAATTGTGTGCTCGTTATCCGAGCGCTGTGACCTGCATGCGTGATTCTTGAACGGGGATGCGCCTCCCTTTCCGCATTTGGAGATGGGCACAACAAGAAAATGCTTGACACAAAAGAACAGAAACAGCAAAAAAGCTTCCACGTGGGTGCTCTCGTCAGTTCTTTATTTCACATGCTACGATCGGTGCGGGTAGTGAGCCACTCGTTCCGCTAACCGCACATTACCTGCCTGTTTCGGCGCTAAACATTGTCTGGGCGGTGACGTCAATATTTGCATTTTGCAGTCGTCCTTTTTTTGATTTTCATTTTCTCAATTGCGCTCCCACGCCCTCCCCTCTTTTCCCCCCCTCTCCCCCCAACACAACCACCACACCCCTTCCCTGCGATGCATTCCCCCGACGACTTTCGCATCCGCGTCACGGCGGGCACCGACTACGACGCGGCGACGCATGTCCCGGTGCCCGTCAACAGCGCCGAGCCGCTACATCTGAGCGGTCCCGGCGGCGACGTCTGGCTCAATGTGCGCATCAAGAACCACAAGAGCGAAAAGGGCGAGGAGGCACCGCTGTCGACACCCTACTTTGACGCCGAGCCGCACAAGCAAAACGACGACACGTATGGGATCGGGCTGTGGTTTGTGCCGAAGCGGGAGGCCGACGACGGCGAGGACGAGAACGAGGACAAAAACGAGCGCAGTGAGGATGAAAACGAGGACAAAGACCAAGGCATTGATGGGAGCGACCTGCAGTGGGGCAACGACTTTGACGAACCGCTGCGGGACCGGCTGCCGCCCGGGTTTGGCGCGGCGCTGCGGATAGTCAAGTGGTGGATCGACCCCGGGCTGGAGGGCGACCCGTACGCAGACCGGCCGTATCTGTATGGCCCGGCGCTGAGCTCGTTCAACCGGGTGCATGCAGCGCTGGGCGACCCTACCGAGCCAGAGCAAAGCGAAGGCGAGGACGAGGGCGACGGCGACGCAAAGGATAACGAGCGAAGCGAGGACCAGAAGAGCGAGCGCAGCGAGGACAAAAAGAGCGAGCACAGCAAGAAGATGCCGATACGCGAGGGCTGCGGGCTGTGGTTCGGCGAGGGCGGCGACGCGGGCGGGCGGGCATGGCGGGCGTCGATCGGGTGCCCTGGCGAGGACACGGACGCGGCGACGGGCGAGGCCAATGGCAACGGCCGGGCGCGGATGAAGTGGGCGCTGGGCGCGGCGGCCAAGGCGCAGTGGCGGTGGCAGTACGGCCGGGGGTACGGGCTGGACTTTTACAACGGGTACCTGGACTTTGCGGACCTGACGCTGCGGCTGCCGGGGTTCCACCTGGCGCTGCTGCGGTACTATGCGAGCGACAAGGCGGAGAAGACGTGCCTGCGGTATGTGCTGCGGCACCGACAGACGGGGCGAGTGTACGTGGTGGTAGTGTTTAGTCTTGTGCGGGTGAACAAGGCGGGCGAGGAGATTGCAGAGGAGGAGGAGGAGGGTGAGGAGGAGGAGGAGGAGGTGGTGGTGGATGAGGACAAGATCGTCGAGGAAGCACGGCAGAAGCTGGCGATCCACGACGAGGTGGAGGTGGACGCGAGCGACGTGGACTAGACAGACACAAAGGCATGACGAGATAGACGGCATAGACAGCCTCGACGGCGCTTGACACTCTTTTTTTTAATTCCTGAGTTTAATTACATTAGATATCTATAATATTTCTTTTCTTTCTTTCTTTTTTTCTTTATTTCTTTATTTCTTCTTTCTTTCTTTCTTTCTCCCTTTCGTCCCCTTCCCCGTCTATTTGTATTGATATTATTACTCGCATGTTCTCTGCTCCCAACATTGCTCGCCATCTCCCTCTCCCCTACACGTTCAGGGACTGGGCAAACTTGCTGCGCTGCCGGATCCGCTCGCCGTTGTAGAGCAGCACCCACGGCACCAGCGTCAGGCCCACGGCAATGCCGCCCAGCAGCGCGCCCGCGCGCGAAATGCCCATGTTGGTAAACAGGGGCCTCATCACCAGCGGGAAGATACCGCCCAGCATGTTGCGGCAGAAGCTCTGCGCCGCCAGCGCCGAGCTGGCAAAGCGGTGGTAGACGTCGGCCAGGTAGTTGAACGTCGACAGATACACGGCGAAAATGCCCACGGTCGAGATGCCGATGCCCAGCACGGGCGCGATCCAGTGGTAGTCGGGGCGCGCCGTGAAGCCAAAGATAAAGAGGCCGACGGGTAGCAGCACGGACGTGACGCAGGCGCCGCAGAGCCGGGCCTCGGGCACGCCCTGGCGCAGCCGCTCGCGCAGGGCGCCGGCAGCGGCAGCATGCGCAGCAGAAAGCGGTCCTGGTACAGGCCAATGGCCGTGGCAACGGCAGCGCCGACGAGCATGCTGCTAAACGTGTAGCCGGCCTGCTGCATGTCAAAGTCGTAGACCTCCTCAAACACCAAGAAGATGCTGCCAAAGGTCAGGTAGAGCACGGCCCACGCAAAGGCCACCCACAGCGAGAAAAAGAAGACGACCGGCTCTGTGAAGAGCATGTGGAAGGGCCGGTTAGACCGACATGGCGATCATGTGCAGCATCGTCGTGCGGTCCTCGTCGTCCTTGACCACCCAGCGGATGCGCTTGAGCTGGGGGGCTGCCGCCGCCGTGTCTTCTGGAGTCTTGGGCTCGTGGACGTGCTCGCCCTCGAGGATGCGCTGCGACTGCTTGGCCAGCGGCGCATCCGCATGTCCTTGATCCACACGCCCGTAGAACCCGGACGCCTCGCGCTCGCCGTACCACTTGTTGAGAGAGTTGGCCATGCGCGACATGAGCACCGAGCCGCGGCTCTCGTGGAACAGCAGCACCAGCGCCACCATCAGAGCGGTGTCGGCAATCGCCTGGTGCCAGAACACCCACCGCCAGGGAGAGCGCGGGCTTGCGTCGTCAGCACGTCGTGCGGGTTGTGCGGGTACGTCGTGCGCTGCGTGAT
The DNA here is from genome assembly GCA_016097085.2 of Sporothrix curviconia. Classification (NCBI taxonomy): domain Eukaryota; kingdom Fungi; phylum Ascomycota; class Sordariomycetes; order Ophiostomatales; family Ophiostomataceae; genus Sporothrix; species Sporothrix curviconia. The sequence continues at coordinate 21,650 of JADMNF010000285.1, forward strand.
CACGGCCGAGACCAGCGGGCCGCAGCCCGTGGCAAACAGCACGGTGCCGCTGAACAGTGTCATGGGCATGTTGCGGCCCTCGGCGTGCCACATGTCGGCAATCACGCCGCCCACCATTGGTGCTGAACACGGAGCCACCGATGCCCACAAACAGCCGCGCCACAATCATGCAGGCCAGGTCCGGCGCCGCGCCGCTGACCAGCTGGAAGATGACAAACACGCTGCCCGCGCACACAAACACCGGGTAGCGGCGCCGTTGAACTCGGACAGCGGCGCCAGCAGCATGGGCGCGATCGCAAAGCCCAGGCAGAACGTGGTGATGCCCGAGAAGAGCACGACAACCTCCGACACGTGGAACGAGTCCGCCATGCGCTGCGACGGCGGCGAGAACGAGCCCGCCGAGTACGCCGTCAGGAACGTCGCGATGCACGACAGCGCCAGCAGCGTGTACTTGCGCTGGTTGGGCCACGTGTGCGGGTCGGCGTACTGTTTGAGGTTGGGCGGCGCTGGCGCTGACACGACTTCCGAGGCGCCGTTGCCGCTGCAGGCCACCGTGTTGGGCGGCGGCAGCGGCGTGGCATACGTAAAGTAGCGGTACTCGATGTCGAGCGCCGACGCATCGACCGTGCTGCCGTCTGTGCGGAGTGGGCCGTTGGTGGTTGCCGGAATGGTTTTGCCGTTCTCGTTGCTGTCGTCGTCGATGCGGAGGTCGCTGGCCGTGTCAGAGACAGACTCGCCGCTGCCTGACACCGCCGTCTTGTCGTCTTCCTTTTCGGCGGAGAAGTCGAGGCTCGAGCGGGAAGGGCCGCCGGCCCGGCCGAGCGGAGACACCATGTTGGACGGGGATGGCGATGTCGGTTGTGGTGGTTGTTGTGGTGATTGTTATCGTTGTCGGTTGTTCAGTTGTACTGATAAGACGCCCTTCCTGGGATGTGTGACTGCTTGCATCCAGGAAGCAGACAAGGAAACTGCCGGAGGGATCGAGACGAGATATATAAAGGACCGAGAATGAGCGGTGACAAGGCACAGAATTTCTTTATACCAAAAGGTATTCCAGAACAGTAAACAGAAAGAACCGATAAAAAGATCGCAAAGATTAAAATCAAATGGGGCCGGTCCACGCAGCCAAACGAGTCTGAGCCCTTGTGAGTCAAGATCAGGAAGATGTAAAAGGCCCGGGCTATCTCAGAGAAGACAAGAGACCAGACCCCGAAAACGTTCGCAGCCCGTCCGTGCAGAAAGGTCATCTCCGCGTGGATATCAGCGTTGCGGGGCGGAGAAAAGCACCGGGTATGCGATGTACTGGGAGACTGGCCCAGGAGAAACGAGCAGCCTCGAGCACGGAGGTACGGACGCGGATGTCGCCGAGGGAGAGGATTGCCAAAGGGAAAACAAATACGAGTAGATGACACAGCCCGACAAATGAAAAGGAGAGGAAAAGAGGGCTATCTAACCGTCCGATACCAAAAACAGCAACGAGGATCCACGGCTGGAGGATCCAGGGAATAAAAAACGACAAAGAAACGAGTTTGAAAGCGCGAGGCGCGAGGGCTGCAGCCAATGAGATAACAGCGTGGGTCTGAAAGTCTGAAAGCGCCGAATACAGCTGACGTCGAAAGCGTCATCACAAAAAAAAAAAAAAAAAAGACCTGCAGGCGGCGCCCTTCGGACGACCTGCCGATGTCCTTGGGCGTCGGGCACCTCACAGGCTGTCATTGCTTCTGAAAGAGCTGAAAGAACTGCCGAACAACATGAAATGCGGCCCTGGATACGCACGCCCGCGCCTGTCTCGTGGGCATTCTGCTCTTCTGGAATCCGCAATACCCTGCTAAAGGCCGGGGGACCTAATCCGCCCACTTGGCTCACTAACCCGAGAAGGGCCAAGAGGGCAGAGAGCAAAGAGGAGAAAAAAACAAGGGATCCGCAGTGGCGGACATTCCCAAAGCTTGTGTGAGCCAGACCAACGAGTGCGTGTGGCTTCCCCCTTGCCTTACAGCCGTTGTTCTGTTGTCATCGAAGAGAGGATTTCCGCCCTTGTCCTGTCGCCTTTGCTCCGTGCTCCGTGTGTCCTCCGCATGTGGGCCTCTCAGCGGAACTCCGAACCGGGAAGATCAAGTGAGGAAGACAGGAAAAGACGTGAAACAGAGAGCAAAATGGCCATTTGAATCGGTAAAACAGTTCGACGGGCTGGCACAGTGCAACTGCCGAGGCGGGCGATCACCAGACCTCCCGGAATGTCTTCTGTCGACGCTGATTTGCTCTTCCCGCAGGAGGCTGTCCTGAGATGTGTGTGCGATGCGCGTGCTCCGTATCTGATACAGGCAGACTTTGCAGCGCAGACCAACAAGATACTGTCGATCCGCTAGCCGCCGATGCGGCCGCACACGGTGCATCATGCATGGCGCGAGATGCAGAGGCGCCCGAGGCGAGCCCCAAAGTGGCATTGTCATTTGGCAGCATACCATTGCTTCGCTTGGGTGTCGGATGTGGCCTGCTCGACGGAATGTGAGGCTCTTGGCCGGCAAATCGGCAATGTCCTCACGAAATCGTGGAATAGGGGCGAAAGTGGATTTGATTGGCCTTCCTTGCAGGCTTCCTTCCGTGGTTGTCCATCGCTCCTTCTGTGTCTGGCCGGAAGTAGAACTGGTGCAATGTGCACGTTCGGGTAGGCGCGACCCAAAATCTACGTCTCGTTCCTGCCTCCCGAAGACAGGAACCATGTCCACGGCACCCACGGGATATTACCCAATATGCCGGAAGGATAGGCAGCCATAGGCGGATCTGATAAGAGCGAAGAAAAAGAAAAGAAGAAAAAGGAGGAAGAAACTGCAACCTCGTTACTATCATCCTCGCTTCTCGCCCACAACGACAAAACATACGACCCTGCATCTCGTAATCGATTCTGGCCGGGCTACGCTTTGTTGTCCTTGCTGCGTATTTGGACTCTGAAATCATTTGACGTAAAACAGAAAAAGGAAAGAAGAAAGAAAGGAAAAAAAAAGTACTTTATCTTGGTATCTTTGGTTTCTTCTGTTCCTGAGTACAATCACTCTACAGTCTACCACGACCATACAAGCGACGGCTGTTGGTCGTATCTCCTTTTTGCAGCCGCCGCCCGGCCGATGCTGGCTGCTGCTCTGCTGTTCTTCCTCTTGTTTATCCTGCGGCTGGCTCGGGTCCTGCCCGACACACATGCTCTTTCAAGATCGTCCAGACACACACTGGCAACCTCATCCACTATCCTGCTCTCCTCGTCCATGGTCATGCCCATTGCCAGCCACCCTCCCCCTCCCTCCTTTGAAGCCATTCTTGGACAGCCTCAGCGGCGATCCCACCGCACCGACTGCCAGACCGACAGCTGCCAGCTGCACGCC
>JADMNF010000286.1:0-24259 GCA_016097085.2 Sporothrix curviconia
CATTGCACAGACATGGTATCATCGTGGTATTTCGTGACAATGGCAAGATACGAGCAAATTCTCTCGGCTTTTCCCCTCCCCTCCTTCTTGGCCTTCCACCCTGGCATCACGTCTTGCGGAACTCGGGCCACGTGGCCAGCCCGCCTCCAATGCTGTCAAAGACGCCACCACTGTTTGCAACTGCGTTGCTGTTGCTAGCGTTATGGCATTGCTGGCGTTGTTCATGTGGTCGAAGCCGTGGATATCCCAGTGGGGATAGTCTTGTAGGACGTGCAAACCAAGTGCCAAGTCGTCAAACGCGTTCTCCCAGTTGGTCAATGCCATCCCGCCAGGAGTGGCAGCAGCAGAGGGCGGCTGTGGCGGCAAGACACTGTTGGGTAGGTCATTGTTGGTGGTGAGATGGCCGATGAAGGCAATGCTTGGGCCATGGTGAACCCCGCCTCATCGCTGCTTGGTCGGCCAAGGCGTTCCGAGTACGGGCGATGGCGGCCGTGTGTTGTTGATGTTGATGTTGTTGCCGTTGCTGTTGCCGTTGCTACTTCCATGGATGACCACATCTCTTAGCGGAGGGAGGCCACCGCCAGCATATGAAGCCCGCGATGACGGCTCGGAATACGCCTTGTCCTTGAGCGTCTTGCGGGCCAGCCGGAACAGCGACAATGGGTGTAACACATTGTCAGGCGTGTCGGTAGAGTCACCGCTGCTGTCGGTGCCATCGCCTTGTCGTTGCCGTCAGGCGGCTCGGCCGTCCCCTCCTGCCGTACAATGCCCACTGTGAAGGTTGTGGTCTGCACGCAGATTGCCGGAGCATGCCGCTGCCACGGGTTCTTCCAGACGCCGGATCGTCGGCCACGCCTGGAATTTCCGTGTCTGTGGACCGCCCGAGGGAGAATGGCAGAGTTTGTGCCACCGCCTAGTCCACCACCACCACCATACAAGGCTGCCACCGCCGCACCCTCCTGCTGCCTTGTGCAGCCCTGACTGCAATTTCTGTAGCCAGCGTCGTGCTGTGACGAGCAGTGGGTCCGACCAGCGGCATCATGGCTGCCGTCAGATGCAGCACACCATTGTTGCCTCTGCACGCGCTGTAGCGTCTCGTCGACAGTGACTTGGTGTCGGCGCGGGCCGGGTCGTGCAGGCGCACCAGATAATACAGCATGACACGGCTGCTGTTGTAGGCGAACATTGGCATCATGGAGTCAGCGAGGTGGCGGGCACCCTGAGCAGCAGTTTGTTCGAGGACCACGGGCCATACGGCAAGCGTTTTGGAACGAGCGCGTCTGGAGGCTGTGCAAAAACGAGTTCTGCTCGGGCGGGAAGCGGAAAGCGTGGCGTAGACTGAAGAGCTCCGGCATGGCAATGCGGTAGAGGTCGAGCATGGCGTTGTAGTAGGTGCAGTGGAGCAGACACAAGGCGCCGAGCTGTGACGAGGCAAGCCGCGTGTAGAGGCTGTCTGCGGAAAACGCGCAGGTCCGAGCAAGGCCGTCATACCAGGCGCGCAGGGCATCGTCGAGGAGGCAAACTCGGAATCTGGCAGCCAGGGCAACGTGGCGGTGTCGAGGTGCTTGACGTAGCGGGCCACACGCTTCCAGATGCTGAGGACGCGAATGTAGGCGGCCATCATGCCGCTGTTGGTGGACAGAGAAGCGACTCGGCCTCTTCTGCCGCCCCCAACCGTTCCGTCACCACGGCGCGCTGGAATAGAAAGTCGCGCTCGTTGCATGGCATCTGGATGTGCAGATCATCCTCGCGCATCAGCGTCAGCTGGTCCATGCCGCTGCCGGTCCATGTGTCAATGACATAGCACGCCCACATCAGCCGCCCGGGCTTTCCTTTTCGACCGGCGAGGAGCACGACTCCCGTTGCCTTCAACGTCATCGTCTCGTCCCTCTCTTCCCGCCCCCGGGCTCGTCGTTTTCGTCTCGGCTCATATTCCATGTTCAGGCTGCAGCGCCTGCGCCATCCGCGTCGTCACGCCGCTCATAATCAGCGCGTGCGCAAAATCCCCAGCCGGTACGGTAGTCGTACAGCAGCACCGCCGTCATCAGGCTCGTCACTGTGATTCGCCCGTAGTGTGTCATCAGTGTCAGCTCTGCCGCCTGCGCCCATGCGTGCCCAGCCGCCTGGATCAGCTTCGGTGGCTGTGCCGTTACCGGTCTCGCCGTACTCGAGAGCACAGAATTTGGCCCCGTGTGCGCAGATGAATCTGCAGCAGTGCCATGTCGTCGCTGTCACTTGCTGGCAGCCCATTGGTATTGGCGTCGTCGAGCTGCCTCATCAGCGTCGGCTTATGCACAAACGCAAAGCACCGCAGCGGGTGCACGTTGCTAAAGTACTGGTCAACGGCGCGACGGAGCAGCACCGGCGACGAGGGCAACTGTGCAGCGTACAGCCACGTCAGAGGATGAGTATCCTCGCCATCAGTGCCGGGAGTCGAGGTGGGACCGGCAGGGCCGCGTGTCGGCCCGTCGGGCGTACCCATGGCGAAACTGACCGAGGGACTGGGCAAAGGAGGGGGCCATTGAGGTCTTCATGACCGCTGTGACGGTCACGGTCATCGTGATGCCATCAAGTATGACGGAGGAGGAAGTGGAGGAGGAGGAGGAGGTGGTGGTGGTGGTGGTGGCTGATCACTCGCTGCGGATGCCGGCGATGGAGGTTCTCGACCAATGGCGGGCCCGACCCGCAGTTGCGCGAGTCCAAAGAGGCCCGATGTTGTCCCATAGATGCATGGGATCGACCGTGCCCGGCAGCGGAGACACGCCGGCTGCTCGCCGTTGCACTTGGTTTTAGCTGGCGCGGGCAGCTTGCACAAGAACGGTATGTCCTCTTGGACCGGCTGGGGGAAAGTGCGCTGGGCGACGAGGAAGGAGCGACGCTCCGTGCCCCCTCCCCGAAATCGCATGCCAAGTTCAAGTCGTGCGCAGTTGAGGCACCCGCCTTGCACCCGGCCGTCGCACCTGACTTTGCGCGCACGGCACACCTGGCATCCCATTTCTGCGATGATTTCCGACGTGAGCGATGCACCGGATTGCGACGCTCCGGATGGATCACATTGCTGTTACCCCAGAATTGTAGGTCCGACATGGAAAAAACGAAACAGAAAGAGGAGTCGGCCCCTCGGAAAGTGGGCGTCGGGTGGTCGCTGCCTTTTTGGGGCGGTACAAGGGTAGGTGCGGACTGCCACCAATAAGAACCTCAGGCGGTTTCCGGTGAGAGCACGTCATACCAAATTATCATGGCGACAGTTTGCATGAAATGAAAAGGCTGCGATGATGTTAGCTACGGCTGGTCGGTAATGACGTCTGGATTCCATGCGTCTTTTATTCAACTTGATGTTAAAGTTGCTACGGGCCAAATGTGAACTGAGTCGATTAAAATGGCAGGAGAGGAAAGAAAGTAAAAAGGGAAGAATATATATTTATAATTATCCATTAATAAAAGTAAATCAAATATTACCTTTTTTTTTAAAAAAAAAAACACACAATACTCACCTTATAGATAAAAAATCTAAAAACAAAAAAAAACATAGTCAATAGCAGACTACATGAAAAGCGACGACAAAACGAACCAAAGAACAAAGATGGAACAAAACGGCACATAAAAAAGCTTGTTTTAATTCGTTGATCATGTATTATTTCAAATTCGCAAAAAAGCATCTTAGAATCAAAATCATTCATTTCGTGACCACTAAACCAAGTCATCCCATATCTAACCATCTACATGTATGTTCATAAAAGAGCCATCTGGGCCCGACTATACTCGCTTGTCACGTATAAAACAAACATGACCAGAAACGAACCCAAAAGACGTATATACATAATTCGCTTTTGCTTCTTCCCTTCTTTTCCTCCTTCCTCAGAAGCCTGATGATCCTCGGTGGGACTGCCCGGCGCATTGCTCATGCTGCTCATGGGTGTCCGCAGCACATTGTTCATGTGGCCGTTGTTCACCGATTGGCATCTGCGGCTGCTGCGGCTGCGGCTGCGGTACGATGGGTAGCCATGGTGCTGCTGGTGCATCTGGTGCTGCGGCTGTGAAGAGTAGGGGAAGCTGGAGCTGCTGCTGCTGTTTGTTGCAGTGCTAGTTTGGCCATCTCGTCCTCGATGCGTGGGGTACACGAAAAGGCAAAGACCGTCAATGTTGTCGAGCTCACACAGCGACGTGACCTGCGTCGACATGGGCTCGGCGCCCGACTGGCGCGTTGTGGCCGTCAAGGCCAGAAGATCATAGGCGCTGCGCCGCATGTTGGCAAACGTAATCTCGCCCTGGCGGCCGCGCTGTACGACCCGCGCAGCGTGGCCGCGTAGTCGTTGGCGACGGCCCAGTGGCGGCCGACGTGGCGCAGCGTCTCAATGAAAAAGTCGATGCGGCCGTCGACGAGCACGCCGTGCACACTGCTGCTGTTGGTGGCGTCGACGGTCGACCGCATGCACCAGCAGGACGCGGGCAGCGACCAGAGCGAAAAGGCAAAGACGTGGCCCAGCAGGTCCAGGCCGTTGGCCTCAACGCAGGTCACGGGCAATGTCGGCGAGACTGTGGACGGCCGAGAGGCAACGCTGGACGGCGTACTGCGAGGGCAAGAAGAGGGTGGAGCGGGCCGTCGGGTAGGCCACGGGCGCGTGCAGGCGGACGAACGGCGGTGACATAGGCGCTGTGCAGCATGAACCAGTTGGAGACGCGTGAGGGCCGGGTTCCGAAGTGGCACAGCGCCGAGATCTTGCTGAACTCACTGGCAGGCCGCGCAGCCAGCCGTCGAGCGTGGCGTTCAAGCGCCTGCGTACGTCGTTGCGCCAGCGGGCCATGTCGGCGGAGGCGGCAATGTCAACGGGCTCCCGCAAAAATATGTGGATGCCGACTGAGATGCGTAGCAGCTTGCAGTGGTACGAGAAGCTGCCCAAGTTCTCAGCGCGGTTGGCCATGGACGAGGCGCTCTCGAGCGAGGACGATGCGGGGAGGGAAGAACGAGGTGTCTGCTGTTTCGTATTGCTGCGTTGTTGTTATTGTTGTTGCTGTTGTTATTGTTGTTGTGGCTGGTGATAGTTGCATCGTGGGCTGGGCCATCATCGAGTCCATCCGTGGATGGCCGCTCTCGGAACGGGCACGTTCTTGGAAAAGAGGTCGTACGAGCACGGCAGGAAGCGGCGCATGGCGCTGTCTTCCAACAAAGAAGTTGCTGCCACCGCCCGATGCTGTCGTCGTCGACGCACACACACCGTCGCATACCGGTCCAGCAGGTACACGACCCAGCACAGCCGGCGCCGGCCCTCGTCTCGATCCACGAGTCGGGCTTGCTTCTGGTGGATGGGCCCTGGCTGCTGCGCGGGCTGTGGTGGCTGCAATAACGTTGTGCTGGCGTGTCCTGGGCCCGAGAAGACGAGCCTTGCGGGGATTTTTGGCAGCTGTTGCCGTCCCTATGCCCCTGTCGACAGGTACACGCTCACTTCGTCACACAATCCCAAAGCTGCCTGACGCTCTGGGTTACCATGGCCAGCATTGTTCCACGCCCGCGGTCCGCTCGCCGTGCCCAAACGCGTCCAGGCTGATAATCACCAGGGCCCGCAGTGCTGGAACGGTGGGATGTGCGTCCGATTTGGCGTACAGCCGCACAACCTGGCTCGATGTGGCGTGGTAGGTACTCGCGCCGCCTCGGGCCCGTACAAGCCGTACGTCTTTTGGGAAAGAAGCGCAATTGTTGTGGCCACGATGGCGTGCAGCAGCACGCGGGGGTGCGGGGCTCATCGAGGGACGTGGCGCCAAAAAAGGTGCCAAAAGATGGTCTTTGCGGTCGAGGATCGGGCACCTTGTTTTTTGCGGGTTGCTTAAAGGGAAGGGGTTTCCACCATTTGTATTACAGCAGTGCGTGTGGCGGCGAGCTCGGCGCCAGGTGGTTTGTTGGGGTGCCCGGAACATGGCAGTGGAGGAGGATGGCGAGTATCGTTGGCTGCTGCGTCCGTGCTGTGTCCCTCTCATGCCTGCCCGCCACCGTCTCGTCGTCGTCGTAGTCATTGATGCTGCTCTCGGGTGCGCCTGACCAGCACTCGTTTGCTCTGCCAATATGCATGCCGCCGGCCGACGACGAGGTCATGGGTGGTATGGGTGGTGGGAGCGACCGCGGTGTTGTTTGGTTGTGTGTCGTCGTCGGGCCGGAAGATGCTGCTGCCGGCCGCGGTGGGCGAGCCCAGCGACGGTGACGTGCCATCGCCGTTGTTGCTGCCGGCATTGTTCTTGTTGCCGTTGTTTGAACCAGGGCCTGCCCCGAATTTGAAAACCCGTCCGCATGGTCGTGCGAGATGTGCTCCTCGACCGCGGCGGCCCAGTGCCCGCAGCAGCTGTCGATGCGGTTGACCTTGGCCTCGAGCTCGGCGTTGATGCGCGTGCGGCTGCCGGGCGTCTGCCGTTCAGGTAGACGCACTGGCGGTTGTGGCGGCACACCAAGAGCAAGCAGGCTCGGCTGCGAGATGACTTAGCTGCTTGTTGATGGCATGAAATGACGAAATCAAGGGCGGGATCAGATGATGAGACACTATAAAGTGGTGATAGGAGATGACAACATACCTCGGTCACACTTGACCTTGCGCGTCTTGCACAGCTCGCATCTGATGAATGTCAGTCATCACTCGGGTAACACAACAGGATAAGGCGAAATATTCGCATATGAGCGTGGAGATGAGGCACGAGACACAAGTGGCGGACAGAGGCAAGATATCATGTCACCTTGCACCACCCTCGTGTATCAAGAAAGACAACGCATATCCATCAAGCAACGGTGGTTATCAAAATTGAAAGCAACGCTTATCAAAAGCGAAAATATAAAAGACAAAAAAAAGAAAAAAAAAGCGAGATAACACAATACTACGAAATCTTTTGGTCCATCGTCTGTGGCGTGGTGGTCGTGGGAGTCTCCTCCAGCAAGATACCAGACGTCTCGCGCTCGGGATGCTGTCCTCGCGCCGCCTCGGACAGCAGCGGCCAGTGGCGTCGGTATCGTCGGCAGTGGCTTTGCTGTGCTGGCCCTGGCCTTCGTGGAGACTCTGAAGAAAGGCAGCAGCCTCGCGGAGACGCTCGTTGTTATCGCCCTCGTGGGTCTGAGGCTGGGTCTGGTGTTGAGACAGCAGCGCCGAGATGGAGGACCTTTGCTCGAGCCTCGTGGGTCTGCGACGCAGTCTTGCGTATCTTGTGCGGACGGCTGCTGCTGTTCGGGGGTGTCTCATCAAAGCCTGCCTCGTGGCCAGCCATTGGAGATTATCAAAGATTCGCCTCGCCGTGCTCCGTAATCTAATTAAAAATAAAATGGGATAAAAGTCCACAAAAATATAATGTGCGGCTTTTGGCGCAGCCCAGGCAAGTCCGAGGCAGTCACCAAGGGAGGGGAAGGCTCCGTTTGAGCTTCGGCAGTCTTTACCGGCTGCGTGTTGTGCGGACTGTGTTGCGACCGTGTGCGTCTTTGTTGCACCGTAATCCGCAGTCCGTAACCCGCAACCTACATGTGGCAGTCCGCCAGTCCTCCGTAGCAGACGGTCGTACGTCTTTTCCTCTTGTGTCCTTTCCTTCCAACGAAATATGAATAAAATAAAATCCAAAATAAAAAGGCCAAAATAAAACATCGTAGTATCCGTGGCTGCCAACACTAGTAGCCACCAAATCCTTTGTTAACAAAGTTCCTCGACGCCTGCTTTCTTGTCCACACTTGTGACTTGGTTGTTGGTGTTGTTCGCCTCCCTCTTTGGTTCTGTTCAAACCCTTCTTTCCCTATTCTGTGCCGTTCGGCTTATCGATTAGATTTGTTGTGGTGGATTCCGGCCAAAGGTTACACCCGCGTAACCCTTTCCTTGTGGGCGAAGGGGAAAGGGCCAAGGGGATGTTGGATAGGAAGAGAAGGTGTGAGGATGGACGAGAGGGAAGGGGGTGGCTGGTGGTGAGCATGGAATCCTTGGCAAGACCCACACCCCCTGCGCCTGAAAAAGAGGGCACTGGAAACGGAGAACAGCGACAGTTTTACTTGTCCGTCTTGCTCCGTCGAGGAAAACGAAAAACAGGCGAGAGAAGGCGAGACACACAAGGTTAGTGATGTAGAAAATAAAGAAATGAGAGATGAGAAAGAGAAAGCGAGAAAGAGTTCTCTGCACAATCCTTTGCTGGGTCTCGCCGTGTGGCTCCGCTTTACCGCAGGCCGTTCAAGTGGCGAGTGCTTGTTTTTTCTCTGGGCTTGTGTGTCCCCCAAAAGGAAGAACCGAAAAAGAGTACTTGCTTGCCTTCCCGATCTGGCCCGCCGTAAAAGCGCTCGGGAAGGGACACGTTCCCACCGTTGTTTGCAACTTGCAGAGAGGCTCAAAGGCTGTAACGGTGGCAATGGCGGTGACGGTGACGGTGACGGTGACGAGACGGAGACGGCGTCGAAATTGCCTGGCCATCGAAAGGAGGGGAATCCGTGAAGGAAACTAAATCAAAGATCATAGGGACAAAAGTGAAAGAGGGACAGAAATATCACATTCGGTCTCGGACACCGAGAATTCTTGATTGATTTCATGCTATCGATACGCCCCCAAAGACCCAAATTATCAGGAGACTGAGATCCAAAAGGCGAGGCCAAAAAAGTGTCACAAAATAGCGGCTCCAATTTTAATCCAGTGTCAAGAAGAAAGAAAATCATTCGAGATCCACAAGGCCGAGACAGGCTCGACAGGTGTCGAATTCCAGCGTACTTTTTTGGTGCAGATATTGCGCACGGAGACATGACGGGCAGACGGAGCAGATCAAGCTACGTGAAAGAGGGAATAAAGGGGAAGACCAGGAAATTGCAAGGAAAAAAAGGGAGGACCAGAAAGCAAGAAAAAAAGCAGAATAAAAGGCTCAAAGGTACGGCCAATAGCCCTCCCCCTTTCCCCTCGTAGCCAAGCCAAAGGAGCCATATGTGGCTGGCTGGATTTAGTGGATGAGAAGGCCCGAGGCTAGCGGTTTTCCAGCAGTTCCTAGCAGGGCAGGCTTCTGTACGTACGAGTAACGAGTTACATGTAGAAGGAGGTATCGAGAAAACGCTCCCATTAGTGCCCTCGGGTTTTCGGCCGGGAAGGGCGACTAGAAGGCCGCTAAAAGGCCGCTCAACACCGCCCCCTTGGCGCCACATGTGGCCTGGCCGGGGCAGCCGTGGTTTCTTTTTGAGCCAGAGGAAGCGCCTACGAGTATGTTTATTATTTCTGATGAGGCTCATGACGACACGGACGACACGGGCGACGCGGACGATGCACAGCTGCGGACGCTTCTTACCTCGTATTCACCTATTCCTTATCTCCTCATCCCCTCCTTTCTTGGCTTTCTGCTCCTTTGACTCTCTCACGTGGTTGTTTGTCGTATCGACCCCTTGTCCAGCTGGTGTGGGCACCGAAAAAGTAACTTCTAGTAATTACTGAATTCGAAATGGAGATCAAAAAGAACGGAAGCTAAAGAAAAACTAAAAAGAAAAAAAACAAAGAAGCACTGAAAGACCCAGAAGCAACGCCCCGCGCGGTGGAGGCACGTTGGATCGCCACTGCGGGCGCTATGCCAATGCTACGCCGCTGAGCCCAGGACTTAAGACTACCTGGAAGGCAAGTTCCAGGCAGGCTCACCAACGCGACTAATTAGGCGTGGGAACGCTGCAGCTAAGAAGAGAGAGGAGCCGCAGTATTACACTACACGCGCGTGCGGAAGCCCACAGGCATGGAGACGATCCAGAAAAAGTGAAAGTAATCCAGAAAATGAGAAAAAGACAAAAACGAAGAACAAAAACGCTACACTAAAGAGGCACCTGGAGCCGGGGATTTTCTTTTTTCTGGGGCCATCTTGGCTGCCTTGATCTTTTCAGGCCAGTTTCGATAACGGTTGACAAATCGAAAAGTAACAGCTGAGCGATGCCTTTCTTTTGTCCTCTCCGCGGTTCCGCTGCTCGCTTGACTCGGTTGTAGGCTGTCCGTTCTCCGTCGAAGTCCATCCTTCTCTCACACGCCCTGTGACCATGGACCTTGCCACGCCCATTGTTTCTTTGGTTTCTTTGGTTTATTTGTGCTTCTATCCTTTCCTTCGTGTTCTTCCCTCATTCTTTCGTCCGTTTTCTGGCACGCCCGTAAGCTCTTAAATCCTTGCCGATCGGGCTTACGGAAAGAGGGGTAGACCGAGGTCGTATGTAGCAGCGTAGATAACAGAGCGGGCAGGAAGAGGACAGGTAAGCAGTGACAGATGCGGTGCTGGATGCAGATTTCACATGGGTTGCTACAGGAACAGGCAAGTCCGTCTGATCTCACATACAGTAGTGATTGACAACGAAACGCCAGTGCCGTATTCCAGGTACCTTTGTATTCTGTGACGTTCGGGCTATAGGGCGAAAACCCGAGTATTTTGGGAAGAAGAGAGGAAAATAGCAGAGAAAGTACCAATGACTGAGGCAATTGCGATCGACATGTGCGAAGGGCGAAAGAGAGGCGAGGGCAGGGCCATGACAAAGGCACCGGACGCGACAGAGTGGAAAAAAGTGCACACCGCGGAATTAAGCGTCCACGGAAAGGCACGAGCTTCTTCCAAAAAAAAGAAAAAGGAACGTCGACGTACCGACAGAGACAGTATAGAAATGAAAAGTTATGCGATTGAGATAATTCAAGATAAAATAACGATTGAATATGAACATAAAAACATGCAGCGCGAGCTTTCCATCAAACAATGCGCGAAGCTTTTCCATTCAACATAAATATACAAATAAAGAGGAGGGCGGTGACTATACTCAACCCAACCCAAACCTTCACACCTTGACATCCATTCCCTGTCCACAGCTTTCGTCGATTTTTTCGTCCTTTAAAGCATGAACCCGCCGGCTTACTGGCGCAGCCCCTGCACATCTGCAAGCCTTCTCCAGGTGCAAGCGGCCACCGCCCCTCGGCGGTGATAGAACGCCTGAAGATGGTGCGGCCCTCGGTGTTGACGCTGTCGAGGTCGCTCAGGTCGTTCACACGCCGACGGCAATGCCGGCAGCAATGGCGGGCGCCCAGGGCCGTGTCTCGCGCAATGGCCGGGCGTTGACGGGGATGCCAATGATGTCGGCCTGGGTCTGCATGAATGAGGTCGGCGTTGCACATGCCGCCGTCGACGGGCCAGCTCGGTCAGGCATGGCCGCTGTCCTTCTCCATGGACTGCAAGGATGCCTTGGTCTGGAAAGCAGGTGGCCTCGAGCGTGGCGCGCGATGTGGCCGCGCTTGGTGTAGGCGGTGAATGCCAAAGATGGTGCCGGGCGTCGTCGATCCAAGTTAAGGGGGCTAAAGGAGACGCGCGCAAAACGGCCGTGACATAAGGTGCAGCCGGCTCGTTTGTCGCTCGGACGGTCTTCGGGCCATTGTTCGACGTCGCTGAGTCTTGGACGACGAGTCAATGGAAGGCCGAGGTTGTCGACCAAGAACTTGACGCTGGAGCCTCGGCCGAACTGGCGGAATGGCTGCCCTCGAGGGCGTACATGCGGCGCCGGCCGGGGCCAAAGTCAAAAGGCCACGGTGGTCAGCAGGCGCCGTGCGAGGAGAATGAACGGGCTTGTGGGCCGACGTTGTACACGCCAGGATAGGGCAGCCGGGTGACGTAAGGGTGTGTCTTGGCCAGGCCGGGCGTGAAGCCCTTCTGGCCGAACAGGGCCGCGCGTACTTGGTGGGGGCGCGCCAGCAGTTGGGGGCCGGTGATTGGGGCGTGCCCTTTGAGGCACGCGTGGCCGCGAGCGAGCCGTAGGTCGCTGGGGTCGCGACGAGGGCACGACTTTGGCCAGGCGCAAGCTTCTTGGTGTCGACGCGGAACCAGTCAATCAGGTGGATGGTCGTACTCCGACGTCTCAATTTCATAAACATGGTGCGCGACGCGTTGGACGGGTCCGTGACGTACGACGTCGCGCGCCGGCCGCCGTTGAGCTTGTAAGGCCAGCACGTGTCGCGATCGGTGGCCACGGCCAAGCACGCCGCGCGCGTAGGCCGTCCTGCACGGCCGGCACGTTTCGAGCAGCCACAGCAGCTTGCTGGCGAGGGGTTACGTCGACAGCGGCAGGCCGCACAGCTGCATCACTCTTGGAGCCGCAGGCGGTCCTTGAGCTGGCGCACGAGCTCTGCGTCGCGCGTGTCCGTCACAACAATGGCTTGTGCAAGGGGCCGTTGCCCGTGGTGGTGTCCCACGGACGTCGTTCTCGCGCTGGTTGTGATGCCCACGGCCTTGATCTGCGACTTGGCGTGCCCTGCTTATCTCAAACTGCTCCATCGGCGCCGTCAATGCACTGCTCGACCGGAGGCTGATCAGCTCCTCGGGGTTTTGTGCTCGTGCCAGCCGGGTGCGGGTACTTTTTGCGAGAACGTCGATTCTGGTGGCGTGGCACGACGCTGCCGTCGGCGCTGAGATCAGGAGCGCGAGCTGGCGTGCCCTGGTCAAGTGGCGCCGACGTAGACGCATCGGACGTTCCATTGGGACCATTGTGTGATGGAATGATGGGGTATATAGTATAAAGTTGGGGGAACGAAACAGAGACAAGACGGAACTGGAATGCAACAGAGTAGATTCCCAGAAGGGGCAGTTTCAAGAGAAGAAAAAGAGATGGAGGCAAAGGTCCAAGTGAAGACAGACAACAAAGACACTGGCTAGAGAGGATGTGTAAGGATGATGGATGATGGGATGTTGGAGCTGAGAAGTGACGGATACAAGAAAAAAGAGCAGCTACCACACCAGCTTATTGTAGGGCCGCCGAACTAAGGGACCACAAAGCACCACCAACACCACCCGACTACCCCCCTCTGGATAACCCTCGGGGAAAGAACCAGCACGAGAGGATGAATATTAGTTTCTCCACATCCGTTCACAAAACGACACCAAGACAGCCATGGCGAGACCTCCACAAACAAAGAAAATAAAAGTGGGGAATGTGGAGAGCTTGGAGACCACGCGCGGTGAAAAAGAACAGTCGAAGACACGCTCGCAAGCTCACAGTAGTAAACGCAGGGTCGAGTCGAAGGACCAGACTACACGGAGGGCCTTGGGGGGTGAGCATGTGAGTCAGAGGGGCGAGAAGTTCTCGGTGGAGAGCCAGACGTTACCAGCCGTGTTCTGTCCCCCCCCCTTTTTGTCCTGTTTTCTTTTTTTCTTTCCTTTTTTCTTCTTTTTGCTTCTTCTTCTTTGATACCTTCAACCTTTACTCCATGCCCCATATTGTCCTCGTGGCGTCTGGGGTATGTCACCCAGATAGATCTTACCTTCCCCGTGGCACGTTAAGTACCCTATCATAACTGAGAAGTTCATAGCGGTCCATAGCGCTGTCTGGGGGAGGTACAGTGGGGGGGGAGGGGAAGTACACTAACACAGGCAGCCCCCAGCACAGTGAGGCGACCATGACAACTAACAACGCCAGAATCTCGGGGTCTCCAGACCGAAGTTCCGCCGGGAATGACTCTCGGGGGTTTGACAGCCAACCCGCGTCACCGTACGAACACGCCCCCGTGCGACCCCGTATTCGATCGTCCAAAGTTACCGTCAAAATTCTCGAATGCTACAACTGTGTTTGTCGTGTCTTGTCTTTATTATTTTTATTTTATTTTGCCTTTCCCCCTCATCTCGCCGTTTTCCCCGTTTTCCCCGTTCCCCTCCCCCGTTTTCTTCACCATCCCATATTTCGCTGCCGCGGCCCCGTGTCTGTCGTCCCCAAGATGCCGCCACCGAAAAAATCGGTGCCCCACCCCGAAGCGAAATAAGCAAAGCTGTCTCCATTATCACACGTCTGCACCGATCCGCTGCCTTTGTCCGCCGAGGCACGCCAACCCAAGGCCATTCCGTCTCTTTTTTTGTCCGCTTCCTCAGCGCCGATTTCACACCTCTCCGAGACACACCGAAGTTTAAGGCATTCCTTTCTTCTCGTTCCTTCTCTTTTTTATTTCTTTCTTACCTGTCTCTCTCCAGCCCCCGGCCTGGTCACGTCTCTTTTATTCCCTATCCCCCCCTTTTGCTGCTACCGTGCCGTCTTTTCCATTCTCTTTCGTCTTTATTGTTCTCGCTCATGTCCATGCTAGTTTTCTGGTCCGTTTTACCGGCCATTTCCCTTGCCCACCACGTCTCCTGCAGTAATGTAGTGATGGATTTCATCTGTTGCCCGTAAGTCTCGCCCTGTGATACCCTGGCAAAAATTAGAAACTCTAGCTTCGTAGACTGCAGAACAGAAGCTCCCTGATTGCCGCAGTGGCGCGCCGTCCCAGGGGCCGCCCTCAGCCGCCCTTTTCCAACGCCTTTTCCAGTCCTTCTACGTTTCCTCGGCTCCGCTCGGCTTACCCCGTTCCCTGTCCACTCGAACGTTCTGCTCGGCTTCCCCCATCCCATCTCATGCCATCCATCCACGTTGGCCCTTTCTCCAGCCTCCCTCCGCCGGTCTTCCATCTCGTTGTAACCTGTCCGTACTCTCACACACCTCGGTCCCTGGAGACGTAACCCCGCCCTTTGCCCATCTACTTTTTGTATTTCCTGAAAACGGTCTTACACTCTGACATCTCTCCTCGCCCAAGAAACCAGCTCGCTTCCATCCCCGTATCGAACAACAGTCATCCATCCCCACACGTTTCTCACCTCAGCCATATGCGTGCCCTGTGCACCGTCAAACCCTTACACCCCGAACCTTTCCAAGCATCCGAGCGTTTCACCGAGCTTTTAGTTTCTTTTCCCTCCCCGTTCTCTCATCTTTCCCCATGCCAGGCGTGCCGCCCTCCGTCTCCTCTTTTACATTCTTTTCTTCTATGGTCCTTTTTGTTCATTTCTTTTTCTCATAAATTCCGTGCTCCTGCAGCCCACCTTTTGCCTCCGCAACGTCGTGTTGCTGTCCTCTCACCACCTCCTCCTGCTTTTGCCCTCTCCGCGGTTCCGGGAAGCTAGAGACGAGACACTACGGAGTACTTCAGTTACCCAGTACCAGCACTCTTTCGACCTAGTACACAAAGTACATGGGCCAAGCCTTGGGTTCTAATTTTTTTTTTTCGAACCACATAATAATCACCAAACGAGCATATATAGAACACCAAACCGTTCCCCGTGGGGCAGAGATTCAACAATTTTTCAATCTCTTTCTTGATCATCACCTCTTTCACGTGCCATCTCGTCGTTCTGATTCAGTCCGCGTCCTAGTCTTGTACTTTGAGACTTTCTTCTCCTTCCTTTTCTTCCTTCCTTTTTCTTTTCGCCAACAAAACCATCTTTTTTCTTTTTTTCCCCCTTCATCTCCTTCTTCTTCTTCTTCTTCTTCTTCTTCTTCTTCTTCTTCCGAGCGACACATATCGCAGGTCCGCCAGAAGCAAACGCCTCGGTGGACCACGAAGAGCAAAGGACCGGCATGAACAACTTCCCGAGGCTGTCAACGCCGAGTTCGCCGGCTATGCGGCCGTAGGACCGGAGCGCAGTCCGCTCGCCTGGAGCCGCTACCGCACTGCACGTCCCAGGACTTTTTCTCCGAGTGTCCTCGCAACAATGATCCTGCTGCTGTTTGGTGACGGTGTCGTGGGCCCAGGTCGTTCTGTCCCAAGATGCCAGGGCGACTACCAGAGCATTTCCTGGGTGGGGGTGAGTTTTATTTCTTCTCTCTCGCCACACTCCTGAATATAGTCTAAACCACTTCACAGCATCGGTGTCATGCTGGGTGTTTACGTTGCCGGCAAGTCGGGCGGCCACCTGAACCCCGCGTGACACCTCGCGAACTGCGTCTTCCGCGGCCACACCCTGGAAGAAGTTCCCCGTCTACTTCATGGGCCAGCTGCTGGGCGCCATGACCGGCGCCGCCTTGTCTACGGCAACTACCGCTCCGCCATCAACATGTATGAGGGCGGCGGCGACATCCGCACCGTCACTGGTGACCATGCCACGGCCGGCATCTTCTGCACGTACCCGCCCCTTTATGACGCGCACCGGCATGGCCTTTTCGAGTTCATTGCCAGCACCATCCTGCAGTTTGTCATCTTCGCCCTGACCGATGCCAACAACATTGGCGCCGGCCCGCTCACGCCCCTCTGCCTCTTCTTCCTCATCTTTTGGCATCGTGCCTGCTTCGGCTGGGAGACGGCTACGCCATCAACCTGGCCCGTGACTTTGGCCCGCGTCTTGTTAGCTACATGATCGGCTACGGCCACGAGGTCTGGTCGTTTGGCGGCTACTACTTCTGGATCCCCATGGTCATGCCCTTCCTGGGCGTGCCTGTTTGGCGGCTTCCTGTACGACACGTTCATCTACACCGGCCCCAGCCCATGAACACGCCCTGGCTGGGCCTGAAGCGCCTCGTGCAGCCGCACAAGTCCGGTCGCCGTGGGCCGTCTCCAACGTGTAAAAAGCGGAAGCGCGAGAGGCTTGACCGATGAAGAAAAAGATTTGAAAACAGACATTACAAAAAAGTGGAGAATCATGGGCCAAAAAAACAAGAGTAAGGCGCCGGTGTTTTAATTTTTTTTTCTCTTTTCCTTTTTGCTGTCTGCGTGCGCGCGTTTGTCATCATCCCGCCAGTTTTGCTTCTGATTCACAAAAGATCATGGTGCGGCTTTGCGGGTTTGCCTTGATTCGACTTTTTTCGTGTCTGCTTTTCTTTCCTATGACCTGCGTTTTTGCTGCCACTTGTTTTCATCACCTCCTAGCCTGTGTCTTCATATTTGTATCTACTATCTAAAATTACACCCGTACATTAATCCGGACATACTCGTACACTATTCTATTCAACTACGAGTATTGACTATTACGATTTGTGCCCATTCCTATTTTGTGTAAGCGAAGAGTCTCGCCTCTTCTTCACTTGTCGGAGCCGCATGCGCCCGTGCACGATCCTTTGAGAGCTTCAAAGTCGACTACCACAGAAATACGTGAACCCGGAACACGCCACCTTTCTAGGGTCCCAAAGACAGTACAATCTTACGGATGAAATGAAAAACCGGAATCTTGCATTTGCAAGTCACGAGACTGTTCTGGCCGTAGAGTGGACCACTGCGGCTTCCAATGCTTGACACTGTCATAATCTGTGGGGAGAGGGGAGGCATGACGCAGTTGGGGTGAAAAGTACGCGAAAGAGAACAAGAAATAAGGACAATGACGATGCTGATCTTGGCGGGCGTGGCTTGAGTGGTCACTTTTTTTGAAAAGACAAATTCCAGAAGTGTTTCCAGGCAAAGAAAGTACTGTGTCCCTTCAGAAGGCAAAAACCGTCGTGTAAGCGCTATTGAGACCCGCTGCAGATGTTTCCGAGCAACCGCTAGCCACAGAGCCCAGTGGCTGGTGATAGAGACTGCGAGAAAAGTCTACGAGTAAAGGAAAGTGAAAATCACCTGACACGAATTATGATCGCATTTGCAACGCTTGTAAGACTGCATACGAAAAAAAGATGGCAGATGGGTGTGGGGAGACAGGAAAGGTATTTACGAGTGAATGAGAAAGATTGAAAGAAAACTGGTTGCATAAGCAACTCCAGCCGGAGGTCGAGATTCTGCCACAGTAGTAACGTGAAGCCCCCAATAATCTTGGACAGAAGTATTGTCACCGAGGAAGAAGGACGGCTGGGCCGCCGGTCACTTGTTCACGATACGCAGGATACCGGTGAGGCCGGTCGAGGCGAGGCCCACACGGCAAGAAAGAGGCAGGCCCAGGCGAGAGGAATGGGTCCACCAAAGCCTCATACTAAGAGAAAACGAGAAAACCGAGAAAGCCGCGTTGGCCACGAGCCCCATGATCCGCTGCCGGTGTCGATAAAGTCAATTGCCTAGGATGCGGCGGGTGTATTTCATGATCACGATGCATGTCTCTACCTCGAGGATTTACTAATCCTTTTGCTGTCTCCTCTTTCAGCACAGATTCTTGCGTGCAGTTACCGCGCACATTCAGGGAGCTCCTTCGCTGTGGCTTAGTGCATTTCTGCTCATCCTCCAGCAGTGGTAGCATGTGCCCATAGGCCCCTTTTCGTGGTTTGTGGTTCATAGGCGGTAATTGTGCCAATCATCGGAACCACGTGCAAAAAAAGACGAAGCCCGGGCAACAATTCTCCATTCGCTCTGTCAATCCTTAGAGACATCAGGTCCCGTGACAATACTTTTATGGAGAACCCACCGGGAGATCCTCGCTCAAATATCTTTGTCATCCTCGGGTCCTTTTGTATCGCTTTCCCTGCCTTCCTCGTCCTGCGCCTCATCGCCCTTCTGCGCTTTTGCGAAGAATACAGAGGGCCACTCAGGGCCACGTTCCCCGCTCTTTGTGCATTTTGCCTCTGCTCACGCCAGTGTTGCCTTGCCGTGCTTGGCGTGTGTGCAAAGCTGTGGCTTAAAAATGCCCGGTATGGGGACACCGGAAAGACGAGATACGCCTTACTCTTTTCAACTCGGGCTGTGGCAACCGACGTCACATTACTCGGTCCCTGGCTACCGAAATCACCGGACGCATATTTTAGTGCGGCATCAGCCTCGTGGGTATTCATGGACAAACTCGCTCCGTGTTGTTCGGTGATGGCAAACAACATACACCGAGCTGGCGAGCTCCTCTTCTCGCCCTTGTCCAGTGAACACGAAAAACCGGGGGGGGGGGGGGTGCTCAGCTGCTAGATGATGCCAAAAAGCCTGGGAAAAGCCCTGGAAAAGTACTGCGCGGCTGTGGCCAATACTGCAAATCATGTGCATCATACAAACCTCCTCGAGGAACCAGGAAAAGAATGGAGAACAGGAAGACTGGTACTGGAGACACGGGGGCCTCGGCGTTCTCGTCCTTTCTCTGTTGCGTGGGCCGTTTTCTTGATCAACAGTCCCCTCTCAAGACGACAACGCGATATGAGTTGTGGAGAAAACAAAGCGCAAAAAAAAAAAACGCTTCCACGCCTAACCCCCAAGAGAAGGGCGTAGGATGGCACGGGGACCTCCTCATTGTTTTGGTACCAACGAGTGTGGAATTTGTGGAATATGGGCAAAGTACGCACGCAATACTCCGTGCACATGGGATATTGGCTCGCCTTCCGACTTTGCCTGCGTGGTTCTGACGTGGCTGCCGACTTGCCTGCTGTTTTCGTCTCGCCTCGTTTTGTCCTCCCAGGGAAACAGCCGATCTATTACACGCCATTGGGCCGTTGGTATCTGGGTCGTTTTGTCTTTTTTCCTTTTTTTGCGCGTCTTGCAGCTCCTTGGTGTAATTACTCACGCAAGAGTGTCCCCCAAAACTACAAGAATAAAATAAAAAAACGGCCCCAAATCCCAGACGGCCGTCATTTCTCCGGCTTAGTGACTCTTGCACCTCCCAACAGCCCAACCGTGTCCCACGCTCCGGCCAGAGATCCGCCGGGACGTAGCTCTCAATTTTTCCTTTTCGTTTCCTTCTTATTGCGCCCAACGGCACTTCCATCTCTTGTTTCTGATTTATATTACGCTTTAGACGGACCCCAAACTGTTTTCACTTCATTCTCTTTTGTCTTTCCGTTTTCCCCTTTTATTTCGTTTGCTTCCTCTTTCCTTTTTCGTCTTCAGTCTCGTCCCCTCACACCAACCACTTGCTACCTGCCTGCCCTGCTCGACTTACAGGCAATATCAAACACGACGTCCACCCAGTAAACACACCCGAATACCAGCCAGGATCTTGGCCATACGGACTGGAAACTCGACATCGCCAACGGCCGCCCGGTCGACGACACAACACAGCACCACCGCACTCATTCCACCCACCTCCAGCACACATCATACACAGCCATGGCGTGGCGTTCGCAAATTCGGCGGCCATTGCTCGTCTCGGCTGCTGCCGTGGCTGCCGTGGCTACGGGCGGCACCGTCTACATGGCCACGCAGAGCCGCAGCGCCCCTCGCATCAGCATGCCCATTGTGCCTGTCCAGCGTGACAGCCAGGGCCAGATCCAGCCCCCAACCACCCTGCAGAACGCCAAGAGCCGATCCGAGCAGCTCGCCGACCTGCGTCGGTCCTCTTCCACCACCCCCTCCACATTTTCCTCCTCCTCGTCGCCATCACAACCCTCGTCCGCCCCTTCATCCTCAGAATACGACCTCCTGATTATTGGCGGCGGTGCCACAGGCACGGGCATTGCCCTGGATGCGGCTACGCGCGGCCTCAAGGTGGCCCTGTCGAGCGGGATGACTTCTCGGCGGGCACGAGCTCCAAGAGCACCAAGCTCGTGCACGGCGGCGTGCGGTACCTCGAAAAGGCCGTGTGGAACCTGGACTACGGCCAGCTCGAGCTGGTCATGGAGGCGCTGGGCGAGCGCAAGACCTTCCTCGAGATCGCGCCGCACCTGTCGAGCGAGCTGCCAATCCTGTTGCCGCTGCAGCACTGGTGGCAGGTGCCGTACTTTTGGGCGGGCACCAAGGCCTACGATCTGCTGAGCGGCTCGCAGGGCCTGAGCGGCTCCTACTGGATGGGCAAGTCCAAGGCCACCAAACAGTTCCCCATGCTCAACGCCGAAAAGGTCGTGGGCGGCCTCGTCTACTACGACGGCCAGCAGAACGACGCCCGCACCAACGTGTCGCTGGCCCTGACAGCCATGCTCTACGGCGCTACCATTGTCAACCACGTCGAGGTGACGTCGTTTGAGAAGGACGCGACCGGCCGCATCGTCGGTGCGCGCGTCCGTGACACCCTCGACGACGGCGATAACGGCTTCGTCGTGCGCGCCAAGGGCGTCATCAACGCCACGGGCCCTTCTCAGACGGCATCGAGCGCATGGACAACCCCAGCAAGCCCTCGATGATTGCCCCCTCGTCGGGAGCCCATATCGTGCTGCCCGGAAACATCTGCCCAACGGCATGGGCCTGCTTGACGCCGCCACGTCGGACGGCCGTGTCGTTTTTGTCCTGCCGTGGGAGGGCCGCACGCTCGCCGGCACCACCGACAACCCGTGCGCCATTGAGCGCCAGCCCGAGGCCACCAAGGACGATGTCGACTTTATTCCTCAAGGAGGTCAGCAAGCTCATTACGCCCTCGCAGTCCATCTCGCACAAGGACATCCTCGCCACCTGGTCCGGCATCCGCCCACTCGTCAAGAACCCCAACTCCAAGAACACCGAGTCGCTGGTCCGCAGCCATCTCGTCACCGTCTCGCCCTCGGGCCTGCTCACCTGCGCCGGCGGCAAGTGGACTACCTACCGCCAGATGGCCCAGGACGCCGTTGACGATGCCATCCGCGCCTTTGCCTGGCCCCGCCGCCGGCGTTCCCCTGCCTGCTGTCGGCGCTGCCGCCACTACCGTTACGCCCGCTACACCACCGGCGCCTGCATCACCAAGTCCGTGCCGCTGATCGGTGCCCACGGCTTCTCGCCTAGCCTGTCCGCCAGCTCGCCGAGGCCTACCCGACCGTTGACGCCGACATTGCCCAGCACCTGGCTGCTAACTACGGCGACCGCGCATGGACCATTCTCTCCGACGCCACCGCAACCTCCTCGTCTCCGTCGCCCGCCCGCCTCCTGCCCTCGTGGCCCATCACCGAGGCCGAGATCCGCTACGGCGTGCGTGCCGAGTCCGCCTGCACGGCCGTCGACGTGCTCGCCCGCCGCACCCGCCTGGCCTTTGTCGACGGTCAACGCTGCCCACGAGGCCCTGCCGCGCGTCATTGCCATTTTGGGCGACGAGCTCAAGTGGAACGACGCGGTGCGTGAGCAGCAGCGCGTCGAGTCGCTGGCCTACCTCAAGAGCATGGGTCTCGAGCAGGTGCGCGGCATGCGAGCCAGACCGTGACCGAGCAGCAGCAGCCAGTGCGCAAGCCCACGTCGACGGCCGCATCGGTCGAGTGGGACGTGGAGAAGAAGACAATCCTGTAAAAATTGGGTGAGCGTTGATGAGAAAGCTTTTGTCGATGTATATTCTTTGTTGTTTTTTTAATCTTTTTTTTCACATTGTCTATTTCTGTCCAGATTTTTATTTTGCATTGCCCTGTTATTATTACTAGCATACGTTTCATGTTTCAGACGACAGACGAACATACCGTCCAATGGGTTTTTCCTAGATGATTGCAATACATTGACACATTATTTCCAAGTAAACAAAGGAGCATCGTATACAACGTTAATTGCTTCTTACATGGCATCCTTCCGAATTAGGAAGGTATGCGGCTCTTTTGTAAATGCCTGCCTTTGTCACTCTCCTGCATATATGCGATAATGCCACCCCTCCCCTCTACACAACCTCCTGGCCAGCCTTGTCACCGACCGTGGTCGGCGGGTCGGGCTGATCTGCGTGCTCCGCTTCGATCTTGCCTGGCTGCATACCTCGTTCTCGAGTGTCGCAAGTAGACGGCCCGTGCCGTGCGTCTCGTACTTCTTTAAACTGCCACGCCCACAGGTTCGCGGCAAACAGCTCGTCCACCTCCTCGAGCGAGCGGCCCTTGAGCTCTGGGAAGAACAAGATGCCCCAGATGAATGAGAAGAGCGCCACCGCACCAAAGATCCAGCCAATCTTGACGCCCATGCCAGGCAGCAGGTACGGCGTGACAAACGTGACGAGGAACGCAGCAATGACATCGGCAGTCGTGCCAAAGGCCTGTCGTGATTGGTCAGCCGTGTCCAGGGGTCTGCGTGCTTACATGCAGGTCAACAGAAGCCAAAAGGGGAAAGGCGTCACTTACCATGATCTTCTTGCGCATCTGCACACCGCCAATCTCGGAGCCCGTCAGGAAAGCGTTGTTGCTGGGGACGTTAGCGACGGATTCTTTACAAGAAAAGGGGAACAAAAAGGAAAACAACAAGGAAGTCAAAGAGGAAAACAAAAACAAAGATGGAAAATGTAAAGTGACATACGTAGCAGAGATGCGGCAGGTGGCCGGGAGAATCATAAAGCAGGCCAGCATCGTGTTTGTCTGGGCCTGCGTAATATCGGTGCCACGAGTGCCCAGGCCGGATGCCAGGAACAAGAAGAATGTCGTCAGCAATGCGCCGCCAATTAGCAGCGGCCGGCGGCCCGTAAAGTCGGTCGCAAGTACGCCAGAGCGCAGCCAACAAGACCGAGGACTTGGCCAACAATGTTGTACGTGAACGCCATGGCGCCCAGGCCCTGCTGCACGTAGAACGTGGCGCCGTACGACAGCACAAACTGGTTGCCGTTCATCTGCTCAAAGACAAAGACGGTCATGCAGATCCACGTCCGCCGCAGGTAGTTGCCGCGGAACAGGTCCGCCCACCGGCCCGTGTCGTGCACAGTGCGCGCCTCCTCGACGGCCTGCTCCAGGGCATCTGCCTCAGCCGCGGTGGCACCGCTGTCAATGTCTGCCTGGGACGGATACGGTCGAGCACGGCCTTGGCATCCGCCTTGCGGCCGCGCAACACGAGCCAGCGCGGCGAGTCGGGCGTAAAGGGAACGCCCACAAGAAGGAGGAGAGCAGGGATGAACTGCACGGCCACGGGGATCATCCAGCCCCTGGCGGCCGTCTCGTTGGCATAGGCGCGCGACATGCCCGCACCCCACAGGTTACCAGCCGCCGTGACGGTCATGCAGATCCACGTCCGGCGAGCAGGCCACGCGTTGCGGCGGGCACGATCTCGGAGTTGTAGGCGGGCACAGCATTCTCGACCATGCCCACAGCCGCGTAGGCCACAATACGGCCCACACTAAACTGCGCCCAGTGGTGGGCCGTCAACTCGATGATGAGTCCAATGCACTAGCACGACGGCCACGACATACATGGTCTTCTTGTAGCCGGCGCGCTCGATGAACGGCTCGGCCGCCAGACAACCAGCAATCTTGCCGATCCAAGGAGCGAGTTGAGGAGTGATTTGCGGGTGGCCGGTAGCGTGTACGTGCCCTTGCTCTGACGCCGAAGCGACGGAGGAAACGACGGCAGGGCCTGGAGCGAACCGAACGACCCTGTGTCACTGGGAAATGTTAGTCTTGGAGAAATGGGCGACGTGGTGGTTGATAGAGGACCATGATGGAGATCAAAGACAAAGCACAGCGACAACACCTACATGCCAAAGAGTAGTGCGCCCTGCAAAAAGACAACACAGCAGAACAAACAGGTACGGCGTTAACGTGCTTCCACGCCTGGACACCCATCGTGGGCGGTTGGTTGTCGTGTGTATTCGGTGTGTCGAGCAAGCAAAAGTCGGAAGAGGGAAAAACTGCCAGGAGAGACGGCAAGAAGTGAACGCGCCTGGACGTTTGCGACAGCAGGAACGATACAGATTTGAGCGAGTCCTTTCTGTTTCACATGGCCGTGCCTTTCCCTTTTGTATCTCGTCGTCGTGGAGCGGAGCGTCGCCCTGGTCGATCACATCCTTGCGCCTGAACGAGTTTTTCTGTT
>JADMNF010000287.1:0-24068 GCA_016097085.2 Sporothrix curviconia
GGTTAACCTGCCGCGCTGCCTGGCCCGAACCCCAGATCCGCGGCATGCCGAGCAGCGATGTCTCATTCCGTGTTTCTTTTGTTTCTTTTGTTTTTCGTTCTTCTGTTCAACAAGATACCTACGCGAAAGTTCGAGCCACGCGAGCCTTTCCCTGCTTGAATATGGAGCCCGTGTGCACCAGCGACCCTCGATAAAGATGGGGCTTTTTGTCAATTTCCTCTTCTGTGCTTCTTTTTCTGTGCTCATTTCACATTCACTGCCGCTCATTCCCTGCCTATCTCGCAGTCATCGGCCGTCCTGTCAGAGATGTTTTTCATTCGCGCCACTTCTGACCCATGCAATACAAAGCGTTCCCTCTCCTGGCTCTTCTCGGCACTTTTATTTATTCTTTTCTCATGTGTTGGCCTTGCCGCTGGCATACCAATGATGAAGCTATTTTATTCCTCATCGTCCTCGAGGCGGTAACATCGGCGTTGGTGTGCATCAAGCTGATGCATCGTGCCCACATCCCGAGTCCTACGCGGCCTCGCGCAAATGTTATTTTTTTTTCTTTTTTCAGGGCAGGAGAACAGTGTTGCTCGGCGGTCTCTGACCGCTCCATTTCTTACAGCCCAGGCTGTTACGTCTTTTTCAGCTTTCCGCTCCGCCGCGACTCCTCTCCGTTCGGCACAAGATTTTGATATGTGATGGATTTTGTGTGCGAACAGCAAGGGGGCAAGCATCGGGATAAGTTGGTGGGTCTCTAGAAATTTGTTTGTGCGCACGCCTCATGGAATTGGCCATGGCTGGGAATCCTTCTTTCTTTTTTTTATTTTATTTTATTACCACTAGCATTGGATTGGATGTCGGCAGGATCATTCACGTCTGGGACCAAATCTTATTTTTTTTAGAATCCTTGCACCGGTACACGTTGGAGACAAACAGAAAATAAGCTTCGAGTCTGGCGATAAGATGTGCTCCGAGCAAGCAAAGGGGAAGAATTTTTTTATTCCCGTCTCGTATTATGTATTGTTTCGTTTTGTCGTGTTGTTCTTTTTCATCTCTTGTTTTTTCTTTTCGCTTTCCATCCACTTCCCGTCTCCTCACCCATCCTGCAGCATACCCCTTTTCAATGTCTATTGTTGTCGTCCAAAGAGCGACTCCGCTCAGCCATGTGCGCACGTTGCGGTAAGTAATAAGACAGCATGTCAAAGACAAGATTGGAGAAGCCAAGAGTCAGCAAGAGAAACGCTAGAGGGCTCCAATAATCGTGCAAGACTGTATTAAAAGGAGAAAATCGAAAATCGAAATAGAATATCAAGTATCATAAGTACAAACTACGGAGTAATACCGGTGTGCCTAATCAGACACGTGGCAAGGTTCCGTCTTACCCCGGCAAACAGACCCTTGCCCGAAAAAAGGGAAATAACAAGAATGGCAAAGGTATGCGAGCTTCTCTTTCACCGTGCCTTTGCTGTTCTTCTTGTTTCTGCTGAGTCTCGACAACCCCAAGTATGGCCGTCGTGAAGATCAACGGTCTAATATGGCATTCCGTACGCCACACGTGCCTGGCAGTCGACACTTGTGTTGTTTGAATGGATTAGACCATGGTATTGTTATGAGTAAGATCGCTTTTGTTGGGATAAAGCTAACGAAAATAGGGGCACACCGAGCTCTCCTGGAACGAGGATTCTGCAACGTGCTCGCTTCAGCGTGGAAGAAAAGCTTCTAGAAGATTAGATGCCTAGATGACGTTGACTACTATTGATTATTTCGACGTGGCCATTCTCAGTCTGTTTGTTTCGGTATGTTTTTGGCGCATTTTGTCGCTATTGTTGTTTTTTATCATTTTATAGGTATTTATTCGACGTAAATTTGCATCATTCAGCTTTATTTAATTATAAAATATAATACTTTTATTTATTCCTTTATGCTGATCTACCAAGATTTTTTTTTTAAAAAAAAACACCAACTTACACACAACTTTGAATTAACACTCACGAAACATCGATAATAATATCAAGAAAAAAGAGAACATCCAAACACGCCTAACATCGAATATTGGGAAAATTACAAACACGCTTAAACACATGCAATCCGTTTAAATGATATTGTAAATAAACATGTTCTTGATATAATGCGCCTTGATCTAATGAGACGCTGATAGTATACTGTGATATAATATATGTACAATGTTTCACTGCCGTGCCTAGCTCATTACTCCTGCCCCCTGCTTCATTCAGAAAACGGAAGTGCCTAGCAACCTGCTCCAATCCCACAGCCCCCCAATGCATAGCAAAGTCCATAACGTCCTGTACGTCGTCATCTGCTGCAACAGGTCTAAAATCATCGCCACCAATATCAACATGCCGCTGCTCTCGGCCCGTTGGCTGGTGATGTTCTCCTTATCGTCTCCATGCGCACCGATGGACTTGCTGCTCGTGTCGCTGCTGCCCTGGCGAAGCCGCGGCATAGCAGATGGATGTTGAAACTGCGAGGCCGAGGCCGATATTTGCTGCAGCTTGGTCATATCCTCATCTGCTTCCTGGAAGCGAGTTGCTATCGCACCTGCAAGTGGGCTGGTGTAGACCCTGACCGGCCTTGTTCCCAATTTTGAATGGCGGGCTGTGTTGGAGTGCAAGGTAGCCGACATGGACGTCGGCTGCCCCCCAGCTCTTCCAGCGATCGTAGCGAAATGGTTCTTGAATCTGTCGACCTCGGTTGGGAGAGCATCTACCAGCGTCTGGTCCTGCGGCGGAGGAGATGAGGCCCTCTGCTGGTCAGGAGTTTCCAGGTCGGTGCATCCGTTCTCGAGTGTGGTGTCTTCATTCTGCGCCAGGTCAAAGTGAACCCGGCAGCCTGATCTTGAGGCGGCTTTAACAGCCCCTGACCTTCTGCGTGGCTGTGAAAGAATCGACCGTGGACCACCAGACTTTGCGATTTGTCGACGAGGTGGGGGTGTGGGCGTTGGTGAGCGGAACCTTCTGAACGACTTGATGGACACTGTCATATCTGGGGTAGGAAGGCTGACTGCTTGGTATCTGGAGTAGAAGGCGCTGTTCCCGACGACTGGGTGGTAGGTATGGGGATAGGTAAAGAGGGTAAGAACGGCTCTTGTCCTTGATCATGGTAGCTCTTGTCAGCTGGCGGAGGGGACCTGCCGTCCTTTTCTGGGGAGCATGGCGATGTAGGAAGGTTGGAGAGGGATGAGGAAAACGAAGTCATCGTAGGGTTGGCCCCACGGGTTCTGGCTCAAGGACATGCTCGGCTTGCTTGGCTCCGGTATAATGGGCTCTTCGGGAGACGTAAACTCGGGCTCTGGAGTAGGCACGGTACCAGGAAGTTGTGGTTGTGTCTCTCTAGACCATGGACTCTGAATATCCTCCAAATGCGTTCTAGAGACAGGCCATAACTGCGTTACTATCATCGCTGACCAAGAGATCTGCCAACGCGCTCGTCTGAGTTTTCGCCCACGGGCTCTGATATTGTGTTGCTAGCCGGCTGTTTTCCAGCCCACTCTCATCGGGAGGTGCAGCCGGAGCTTTGCTTTCATCAACACCAGCATCTATCACACATGGAACGGTGGCCGCATCGTCAGGGTGAGCTATGGAGCTCTCGACTGGGGCCTCGAAACAGGAGATGGCTGTGTTGGTTCGGCTCTCCATCTCGGCACTGGGCTTATCGTCACCCGCAGAACACTCTGCATTGGGGCGATAGCTCTTGTTTCGGCCTCGTTCTCAGATTCGTCTTCGGTTGTCGGGGAGCGTAGTGCCGTCGTCCATCATTGTCGCCGTCGAGCTGTCTGCTATCGGTGTTTCCTTTACAGGATCAGAGAAAATAGGTGCTTCAGCCTCCAGCACCGTTGGTCCTTGTGGTGACTGCTGTTGAGCTCCATGGCTGCTTGCATGGAAAAGTTCAGACGGAAGCGACATGGCAACCTCGCTCGTCTGATATATGGGACACGGACTGGTCCATGCTTGCCATCCTAGAGCTTGTGCTGGCTCCCAACGCTGTCCTCGGGAGCAGCGGCATCGCTTTCTGATGGAACCACTTGGCGCGTGACTGGTGCCGAGACAGAACGGGATAAAATTGATTCTCGCGGCTCGCTTGCGGCTGCTGTGATGGCTGCTTGCATGCTGGTTCTCGAGGGCGTTGGCGAGGCGGTAAGGTCGTCGTCATTTGGTCTCACCCGCTTGAGGTTTCTGCGCCGTAACCAGTCGGCAACCAGCCGCTCGTTTCTTGACTTCAGGGTCCTTGTCGGTGTATGCGATGTCTGGTGCAGCGTCCAGATTACTGCTCAAGAGGCCTTGGCGGAGGGGCCGGAAACTGATGACCGCCTCGTTGCGGGTTGTCCTTGTCCGTCCAGCGGTTCTGGCATCAGAACGCCGAGGCCACGGGCGGCGGCCGTGGTTTTAGAGGAATGTGAGGGTCCCCCTTAGCAATCCTGCTGTGTCTCCCTATCCACGGATTCTCCCATCCGGTCTCCCTGCCGAACGGACCCCTTAACGAGAGTAGAAAGAAGCAGTGGCCGGTGGCCCTGGAGGAATAGCCGGGCCTGCTCTTCAAGCCCGCCCGACCGCTCGCCGGGGGCTGTCCGTAGTATTCGTTGTCGGACCCGGATAGCAGGACATCGTCTTGGCTGTGGGTTGGCTCATCGCACCGAAATTCGGCGACTGACGGCAGGAATGTCGGGCATCGTCGACTTGCTCATCCGTGGGCGTCGGGGTGCTGGGCGCCGGTTTGTTGTCGATGTGATCTCGTCCATCGCGCATGCAGACGACGTCGTTGCTCATCGGGCTCGTTGATGGATGGACTTGTCCGTCGCTATTATGCTGCTCGCACTGCGCACTGCTATGGTGATGCTTGATGCCTCCGCTATGGAGTCGCGCCAGATGCCTGTGTCCACCTGCCTTGCCATTCTCTTGTGGGGCTGGTCGTACCTCCCTGTCGCGGCAGCAACGCGTCTAGACGCGTTCTTTCCCAAAATCAATTAACGCGTATCACGTGAACGTCGCTCCATTGCGAGCCAGACCAGCTGTTTTTTGTGTCAGATGATGGCAAAATTGCATTGCTGATTTGGTCGAATGATTCTTATAATTGTATAGATGTAGGTTTCGAGTTTCGTGACTTAAAAACCGCAGCTCAATTGCACAAAGCTCGGAACGGTTATATGGAGCGTCGACTGGTCGGTGATTGTTGTGGCGTTAAAAGTGGCTTTGCGAGTGGAGAATAAAGCGGGACGTATGTTGTCACAGCAACACACCAAACATGTTGACCGTTTTTCCCAATTGGGAAACAACGGCCACCACGACCCCATGCAATCACGAGACGCGCCAACTACGTTTTCTCCCACAATGCCGACATCCATGAGCACGAACAACCACGACAGCGACCACCACCGCAGCATGCGCGCCACTGGCTCTTACACACCGCCAGCATCTTTGACGCCACACAAGCATTCTTTTTCTCGGCTTTGATTTTGCTTGCATCCAGCACCCCCTTCTTTTATCCGACATATCTTATCGCGGCTGGCTTGTTTTGGTCTGTGAAAAAAACAACAGCGGCATCGTTATATATCGTCGCCAACGACACGGTGCAGCATCTTTGCCTCTTTGCATCTCTTTATACACGCGTGTGCACGTACGTGCCGCGGACCTGACGACTGCTCACAGTCCCGCGCTCTGTCACATCGGTTGCCTAACCTCATGGCATCGCGATAGAAAGCGCCTCTTTTGTCGACCATTACGAATTTGACAACGAGCAAAACACATCTCATACGCATTTCCCGTCCAGCACACCACACACCACAATGGCAAGCGCCTGGCTCGACTCCTTGTCTGAGGACTGGGTGTCGCAGGCTGGCTCCGAGCCCTCACTGTCCCCGACGCACTCGACGCGCAGCAAAGTCAAAACAAGCAGCACACGCCCACCTCGAGGGGCAGTAGCGGGCGGCTCTTTGGCTCGGTGCGGCACAACCAGGATAACTCTCCCTCGAATAGTGTTCTCAGCGAACGGAGCGCCAATGAGATCAACATCTTTGGCTCCCGAAGAGGCCCTTCCCCCTCCAAACTGTCAAACGAGTACAAGATCCAGGACGTGAAGGAGCTCCAGGCGCGGGGAAGACAGACACAGCGCTCGGTATCGGCGTCGTCAATGGGCTCTGTTGTCCATAACACGGTTGCAAAGCCACACAGCACGTCGCCCGGCAAGGGCGACACACCAGAGTGGCGGCGGAGGCTTGTGCAGGGTGACCATTGCTTACGGCGAGCAGCGCGACCTCTTTACATCAGCCAAGGTGGGCTCGAAAACATGTTCAATCCGCCACCCCGAGCGCACCAGAGGGCTTTTCGCGATCCAAGGGGGCGACGAAGATGACGACGACGATGTCTTCAGCCCGCAATACAACAAGCAAAAAAGCATATACCAGATTCTGCAGCCTCGTTTTGATGACGATGAAGATGTTGATGAAGAAGCGAAGACGACAGATTTCTGGTCATGCCATCAAGCCACCAATACATGCGGCACACCTTGACGATTCATCGGCAGACTTTGACAACTCTGCCGCCACCAACTCCCGGAACAACCCCGCAAGCCCTCTCTTGAGCCAGTACAGGAGGAGTCGGCTGTCTTCAGCCAGGACCTTGTTGAGGTGGAGGCTGCAGACGAGGAGGAAGAGGAAGATGGAGGCGTGCGCCGGCACGTCCAAGACTCACCTAGCCGAGCCGAGTCCATGCCTACGTCCGATGGCAGCCAAATACGCCACCCGATGGATCGAGAGTCCCGGGCCGTGAGCGGCCAGAGCGTGCTCCGTAACGAGAGCTTCAGCGCCATCCTGATCTCTCCCGAAAAGAACAAGGGCGGCGACGGCGCTGTTTTTGGTCCTGTGGAGCTGCCGCCGGGAGAGCTCAAGAGCGGCTTGAGAACCTTCGCTGGAACCAGATGGTGCTGGCTGAGGACGCCGATCAAGGTGTCGGTTCCCGTGTTGTCAGCATTGGCGGCAAGTCCCTCAACGTCGACAGCACTGAGGAATACGACAGAATGGGCGGTTTCATCAATTTCCGGCGAGGTGGACGGTCTGCCGATGGTTCGTTCCGCGACCGCATGCTTAGTCCGCGATTGGCAACGACACATCCGAGATGCTTCCTGAAGAGTCTCTCCAGGCCAGCACGCCCAAGCAGTTTGCCTCTGTGCGCATCGAGATCGACACTGTTGACAGCCGGCGCAGCCCACAGCTGCCTCGCGCGCCGAACCCTAGCCCCGACAAACGCGGCAGCATTGGCCGGCAAGGGCAGCAGCAGGCGCCCGGTGGCAGTCCTCTGAAGCTGTTTGGGCCCTACGATACGTTTACAAACCAGACACTGATGCGGAGGATCAGCCAGTTTGAGGACCAGATGTCAAATGGCTCTCGTCAGTCTGCCGACCGCTCAGCCGACGTGAGCATGGAGGGCCCTTCACGATCTGAAATGGCCCAGGAGTTCATCTCCAACATGCAAAAGTCGACTTCAAGCCGCCCGCAAGTAGACTCTCGCCAGTCTTCTGCGCAATTTGGGGCCGGGGAGCTCGATGGCTTTCGCTTTGGCGAGGACGCAGATCTCTCACGCCTTTCACAGGAGAGAAATGAGCTCGAGGAGACTCAGGCTGAAGACCAACAACAGCCTGTTCCTGTCCAAGCTCAGCCAAACCCGCCGTTCTCCTCTGTGCCGACGGATGAGAGACAAGGCGAGCTGCATATCCAGAGAATGCGCCAAAGCCGGGGCGCAATGTCCAGCGGCCAAGCACGGCAGAGAAATGGCCTGCACCGGCTGATCCGGCAGCTTCCGCCGGCAAGATTCCGGTTCTGGCAACACCGCGCAGGGTTGCTGAAATTGGCTCGGAAGGAAAACGACCCCGTACATCGCCATCAAAGGACCCGACGCCAAAGCGGAGGCGGACACTCCACAAGTCGGACGTTGCGTTTGGAGCGGAGGTGTCCCAGATGTCCCAAGCATCAAATACACAGCTTGACTCGGTCCACGCGTCCCACATCACGATGCAGTCGGCCATTGGCCGCAAGCGCAGGGACGCGCGTGACGGAGACGAGTTCCAATACGCAGATGCCCAAGTCCTGGCGAGCCGTGACATTCTGCGTCCTCGAACGCCGACGCCCAGCCAGCGGTCATCTGTGCTTCGGGAGAAGAACCCCAATGCGAGCATCGACGAGACAACACATGCGCACGCATACGATGGAGGCAACGACAGCACCCCAAACGACAGCTTTGAGAGCAACAACAACGGCAGAGGCTCATCCGCTGCCTGGTCTGAAAGCGGGCTTGCAGACCCTCCAATGCCTGCCACGGGCCGACGTCGGAAGGCGACCGCAAGCCATCCATTAGGACGGAGGACTTTCTGAACGAGGCCCACAAGATTATGAATGAGTTGAGGAGCCAGGGTGCAGCGGCACGTGGCGGCTCGCGAGCCTGGAAGAGTCGGAGCTCGAGACGCCGATAGCCAATGACGAGTCTGAGCAGTACGAGGACTCGTTCCAAGAGTCAACCAAGGAGCCGTTCTCACGGCCGCCTAGTCGTGAGGGCAGGCCCTTGCCGCGTGTGGCGCGGATGCAGGAGGACCCGGAGCTCCTGGCGCGGCTCAAGAAGTACGAGGAGCGCAGCGATCTAGACGACATCGTGACGACTACCACTCGGTCCATCAACCTCGCCCAGAACGCGATCCGGGCCGAGATGGAGGCAGCGCAGGCGGTCCAAGAGAGCATTGGCGAGTTCCGGAGCCACACGCGCCTGGACGAGAACGATGAGATCAGCGACCCGCCGAATATCCGGATCTCGATGAACCCGAGACGCCAGGACCAGCACTTTGGCGTGCACGACGAGAACCCGTCGCAGGCTTCACAGAGATCGGTCTCGTCCGGCCCGTCTACTGTCAGCTCCATCCCTACCGGGTCGTCTCGTGGCTCGGACACAAGAAAGACAATCGCTCCTCAGACGGTCTCGCATCTTATTCCCGACCAGGTTGGCAACATGATCCTCGACCGCGATAGAAACATCTGGATCAAGCGCCGGAACGGCAGCGGTGCCAGTGCCCAGAACACGCACAGCATCCGAAGCGTGATGGGTGCTCCGAGCATGCACAACATCCTGCCCTCGGAGGGAAATGAGGAGGACCCCTTTGCGGATATTCCTGATCTCAGCGTTGACGCGACAATGGAGCTGCACAACCTTAAGCCAGCAGTTGCGAGCCCGTGAAGCCGGCGGGCTCTACGGGGCCCACGCTGTTCACAAAGACCAACCTCCCTGTGCCCGCCGCCGGTCCTGCCACGACCGACGAGAACGACGCCGTCAGCAGGAACAGCAACGCAGACGACAACGAGACAGTGGTGGAGCATGAAATCAGCATCGACCAGGACCGTCTCACACACTCTTCCTCGCCATCAAGAAAGCGCCACCTTGCGATTAGCTTCTCGTCGCCCATTGCATCGATAATTCAGGACTTTGTGGTCGACGATGACAGTGATTCTCACATGGATCACAACGCCGCCAACGGCCACACTCCTGCATCCTCCATCGGACGTGGTCGGCGGACCGTTTCCGTCAAGTTTAGGAGCACATCTGGAAGTGCGAATGGAGGTGGCATCGACAATGGGGTCCTCACTGGCGCCAGCATCAGGCCCGCAGTGTTTCGCGGAGCTCCAGCAGGAAGCTGTCGGTCAAGGGCCGCGAGTTTGTGCCTCGGCCTGTGTCTCGTATTGACGAGCGGGAAGAGGACGACACAACCACTCGCACTCTGGTGCGGCAACGCGCAACCGGGAGCTAAGCCTCGTTGGCGACCGCAGCGAGCTCGCGCGGACCGCTACTGATGGCACTGTCGATGACTTCTCTGAGCTGATCTCCCAACGGCCGGCGAGTGTCAGCGTTCTGGTAACGACACCGGGCCCGGCCCCTCGGGCCGACGACGAGCAGGTCATGGCGCAGTACGTGGGCATGCTGTCTCTTAGCCCAATGTCCGAGTTCACAATTCACCAAGAACGGTCGCTGGCTTTGGAAGCCAGTTATGTGCTGGGTGACCGCCACCTGGTCACCGGCGACAACTCCAAGGCAGTCATGGCACAGAGCCTGCACGACCTTGTGAACCGGCTGAGCGAGGTGGAGCCCTTTGAGCCTTACTGGGAGGACATGGAGGAGCTCGACGTGCAGGGCAAGAAGCT
Source organism: Sporothrix curviconia (assembly GCA_016097085.2). NCBI lineage: Eukaryota > Fungi > Ascomycota > Sordariomycetes > Ophiostomatales > Ophiostomataceae > Sporothrix > Sporothrix curviconia. Next base: position 10,178 of record JADMNF010000287.1, read on the forward strand.
TGAGAGCCTGCACAAGCTGGACGAGTTCTGTCCGCAGCTCGTCTCCTTGGATGCCGCAGGCAACTCGCTTCGCAATCTGAGCGGTGTGCCTAGCTCTGTGCGCCAGCTCCGCGTTGTGGGCAACCAGCTGTCCGAGCTCACGTCGTGGGCAAGTCTCGCCAACCTGCAGTATCTCGACATTTCGAACAACGACATCAAGACGCTTTCGGGCCTCTCGGGCCTTGTGCACCTGCGCGGCCTCAAGGCGGACAACTGCGGCTGGAGAACCTGGACGGCCTCAAGTACCACGACGCCCTGCAGACGCTCCGGGCACGGGGCAACCAGATCACCAGTGTCGACTTTGACGGTACGCGGCTCCAGAAGCTCGTGGAGCTGGACCTCGAGAGCAACCGGATCACGACTGCCACGCGCCTGGACCAGCTGACGTCCCTCACGACGCTGAATCTTCGACGCAACGGCCTCTCCCAGTTCACCGCCGCCAACTATGGCGTGTTGCCTCATGTCCGTACGCTGAATGTGAGCGACAATCAGCTGACAGCGCTCGACGTGCGTGGCCTGCCGGCGCTGCGTGTCTTGTTTGCGGACCGCAACCGTCTCGCGCGCGTCCGAGGCTTCTCCAAGACGCCGCGGCTGGACAGCGTCTCGCTCCGCGAGCAACTGCTGGAGGCGGCAGAGCGGCTGGACATTTCGTCCCTGTATCACGCGTACGAGATCCGCAAGCTCTTTTTGTCAGGCAACATTCTCGAGAGCTTCGACCCGCCGGTCGATTTCCTCAACCTGCAGCTGCTGGAGCTGGCCAACTGCGGGCTGACGTCGCTGCCGGCCAGCCTGGGCCGTGCGGTTCCCAACCTGCGCAAGGTGAACCTCAACTTCAATGCGTTGACGGACCTCAAGTCCCTCGCTGGGATTTCGCGGCTGAAAAAGGTGCTGGCGGCCGGAAACCGGCTGGCCCGCGCCTACACAGTGATTGAAACGCTGGCCACGTTTGTGCACCTCACCGAAGTCGACCTGCGCGACAACCCGTGACGCAGGGCTTCTATCCCAGTGTGCAGGCGCATGTGTCCGTGTCGGTCAGCAAGACATCGCCGGGTGGTGTGCAACCCACGCCCACGCCGCCCACGCCCGAGCCGTTCACGTTGCCGGCGGCGGAAGTGGCACAGGATACGGCGTACTGCAGCCGACTAGACTTGGCGACGGGGATGCGACGCCGGGTGTACAGCCACGTCCTCGGCGATGCCTGTGCGTCCCTGAAACAGCTCGACGGTCTGGCAGTAGACCGGGCACTGTGCGATGTGCGGGATGCTGTTTGGCAGGCGTTAAACGCCAAGGGCATCGTCAGCAAGACGGCGCCAAAGAGCAAGACAATGAGCGGCGGTGGCAAGAGCGAGCGAGATGAGAGCCGCTGGGGAGCCGAAGACAGCTTTGCATGAAGAGGGGGCGGGAAGAGTAAAGGATGTGTGGAACAAGAAAACAGTGCACGAAAAAAAGGAGAGCGAGACGAGACGACGCATTGTTTTGATATGCTGCATAATGATGATGGATAGTGGATGAGCGTTTGCATTTCTTTCTTGGAGTTGTGCTTTTTGCGTGGCACTGGTATAGGCCGGAGTTTTAGAGACTCGAGTATCGTGAAACGATTTTACAACAGCATTGGATTTGAGCTTCCACTCGAGTGTCGTTGTAGTGGTGATGCTTTTCGACATGGGCTTATACAGTGCGGTTGGATAGTGTGAAGAATGCTGTTTATATTATATTGTTACAGTTCGCACAGTGTGGGTCTGTACCAATCGGGCAGCCTGCAAGCTGTCACCAGCTCGACAAGCTCTCTCGACGCGTGGTTTGCTTCACCTACCTCTGCCAGCACCACGTCTGTCCGCGTCCACAACCGCAACACGACAGCAATGGCGGGCACGACGTCCAAAACAGCGTCGGCCAAGCCGGTGGCAGCGACGAAACCTTCTCAAACAAAACAGACGACAGCGAAACCACCCAAGAAAAAGACAGTCGTCTTCTTCCACCCCGATCTCGGCATTGGCGGCGCAGAGCGGCTCGTCGTCGACGCGGCGGTCGGGCTGCAGAACCGCGGCCACCGCGTGGTCATCTTCACGAGCCACTGCGACCCGGCGCACTGCTTCGACGAGGTGCGCCCGGGCACGGGCGTGCTCGACGTGCGCGTGCGCGGCGGCAGCATTGTGCCGGCCACGCTGCTGGGCCGCTTTGCCATCCTGTGCGCGATTGCGCGGCAGCTGCACTTGCTGCTGCAGATCTGGCTGACGGGCGAGCTGGCGGCGCTCGACGCGTCGGCGTACTTTGTGGACCAGCTGTCGGCGGGCCTGCCGCTGCTGCGCGGGCTCAACCGCAGCAACCAGACGCCCATTTTCTTCTACTGCCACTTCCCAGACTTGCTGCTGGCCAAGGGCCGCCAGGCGTGGTGGAAGCGGCTGTACCGCGTGCCGTTTGACGCGCTGGAGCAGTGGAGCATGGGGTTTGCCGACGCAGTGGCGGTCAACTCACGCTTTACCAAGTCGGTGGTGACGGCGACATGGCCCCGGCTGGCAGACAAGGTGGCAGGCAGTTCGGCGAAAGGGGATTACGAGACCGAAAATGAGAACGAGAACGACACCGACGATGACGACAGAGGCCTGCGCGTGGTCTACCCGTGCATCGACATCAAGCAGGAGGACGCGCTCGACAAGGACGCCTCCAAGGAGGACGGGCCCGTCGACTTGTGGAAGGGCCTGCCGTTTGTGCTGAGCATCAACCGCTTCGAGCGCAAAAAGGACATTGGCCTGGCCATCCGCGCGTTTGCCGGGCTGCGGCAGATCGGCGCGGCGGCGGCGGTGACGGGTCCAAGGCGAGCCGGGCGCGGCTTGTGGTTGCTGGCGGCTACGACAGCCGTGTTGCCGAGAACGTCGGGTACCACCGCGAGCTCGACGCGCTGGCCACGAGCCTCGGCCTGCGCGCGGCCACGGCACGCACCATGGTCACGGCCCTCAGCATCCCCGACGACGTGCAGGTGGTGTTCCTGCTGTCTGTGCCGTCGGCGCTCAAGACGCTGCTGCTGCACAGCCCTCGTGCCGTCTGCTCGTCTACACGCCCGCCAACGAGCATTTCGGCATTGTGCCGCTCGAAGCCATGCTTGCGGGCCTGCCGGTGCTGGCCTGCAACTCGGGCGGCCCGACGGAGACGGTCGTGGAGGGCGTCACGGGCTGGCTGCGGCCGGCCGAGGACGTGGCGGCTTGGACGGACGTTCTGCGCCGCGTGCTGCCGACCATCACGCCCGACAAGACTGGCAAGACGGCATCCGACGTGCTCTCCCTGTCCCAGCGCACAGCCATGGCAGAGGCCGGCCGCACGCGCGTGCGCAGCCAGTTTTGCCGACACGCAGATGGCGGCGCGGCTCGATGGCATCCTGGACGAGATCATCGACGGCCTCGCAGCAGGAAAGACGACGGCAACGCCGGCTGTCTCGGCCAGCAGTCTGGTCTTTGGCCTGCTGGGGCTGGCTGGACTGGCCCTGGCCCTAGCAGTTATCGTGCTGCAGCGGCTCTTCTAGGCGGGAAGGAGCAAAAGCGCACTGGAAAGACAGTGGCTGGGGGCACTGCGTATAGGGCTTTATAAATGCAGCCATCCTACGATACCACGGGCAATATGGGGCAGCGAACATGGCATTGGAGTTTATTGCGAGAACAAAGGCATTCTGATGATCCTGAACGGTTTGTTATGCATTGGAAAAGCAAAGTTGCAGCCACTCAGCCCGAACTGTGTCTACGAAGAACTCTGTAATACTCGTCGAACGTTTAGCTTGCTTAAGAGCCCCTAATCAGCAACAGGCGTCCGCTAAAATACTGAATGCCGTATTACGTTGTACTGTAAAGAGCCTCTGTTTGTAGACCCACTTTTGTATAGGGACCCACTACTCGCCAAAATTTTCTGCGATAAAGTATTTTTCGACGAATAAAGCTTCTGCTGTCTGCGACGACAATACATGCACGCGCCCGTCTCGACGACACTTTCAGGGACCGAAATTGGCAAATCTTGCACGACAGCCCACCGCGACTACGAATCGTCACAGCCATGGCGTCCGCAACGGCTTCTATGCCGTTTATCAAGAACCTCGCCTCGAGCGGTAAGTCAATCTTTGCCTCAGAATCATCACCTGTGACGATGTCGAACGAAATGTCGACAGCGACGAGCCCGTTTTTTTTTTTTTTTGGTTTATATATATATATATATATATATATGTGTATTTACTGACCTTTGTTTTCCCTCTCCAGACCGCAAGATCCGTACCGCCTGCCGCTCGACAGCCTCAAGGGCTTCCTCACTGCCAAGTATGCGGCCTCCTCGGCCGCCAGCTCGCAGCTGACCTTCCACGACGCGCAGAAAACTGTGGGCTGGTCTCTTTTTACGCGCTGTGGATGGCCGACCGTGCACCCGCGCAGCAAAGCGCCTCTGTGACGAGCTCGCGGGCCTGCCCGCGGCCGTAAGGCTGTCGACCCTGCCGTCGACGCATGGCTGCGGGCGTTCTGGGCGACCATGGCGCGCGAGTGGACGACGGGCATTGACGTGCTGCGGATGGAAAAGTTTATGCTCTGGTGCGTCGCGTGCTCAAACGCGCAGCTGGCATGGATGGCGGGCGACAGCGGTAGCGGCAGCGACGGCAAGAAACCGCAAAAGGCAAAGACGACGCAAAAGACGCAAACGACACAGACGACGCAGAAGACACAAAAAACGCAACCGACGACCCCCGCCCACGACCTGGGCCTTGAGATTCTGGCGCAGTGGCCGTTCAACCCCGAGGGCGAGGCCAGGTGAGGCAGCGCCGTCCGAGGACGACACCGACGGTGGTGACGACAACAACGACAAAGAGACGGGCGAGGCGCGCCGGCCAAGGAAACGGTCGCGCAAGGTGGTGCCGACGGTGCACATCCCGTGGGCCTGACGATTGCAACGCCGTGGATATCTGGGTGGACGAGGCGGAGAAGCTGGGCTACTCACAACCGCGGCGTCCGAGGGTGAGAGCCAGAGCGAGGACACACCGTCGCTGGCCAAGGAGATCAACGCGCTGGTGGAGGGACGCTGGCTGCTAAGACGAACAGCACCGGCCGTGCGCCAGCGGACACGCGAGGCCCTCGAGGACCGAGCGGCTGCCGTTGGGTGGGAGAGTCAACTGCGGCGCCCGAGCAGGCCGTGGGCGGTGGCGGCCATTGAGGGCCAGGCGGACAGCGACGACGACGACGATGCCGCAGCGGACGGCGACTGGGACGGCTTCAACGACTAAATAAACAGCATGACGTGGCGGTCATCTGTGTCCTTGTCTCTCTTGTCTCTGGCATTTTGTTCTGTTTTATTTATTGCTTGTTTTATCCTTCCCATAAAGGCGTTTTCTTTTCTTTTCTTCTTTCTTGACGATAGATCAGGCGGGGCATCACAAAAGGAGAGGATCTGCAATGAAGGTTTTGATTTCATTCGACTGACGTCCAGGTATTTAAATTGGCTCCCGTTTTTTATCAGTATCTGTAAACTTGTGTACATTTACATGCAAACGGCTTTTCCGCTGACACCAAATCAAGGGCTATACTCCAAAACGCCTCTCATCCTCACTTGAATAATACTGACAGCATCCCCTTCTGCCCTCCTTCCCCTTTTTCTTCGTCTTCCTTCCTACTGTCCTTGGTATCATACCACCTTGTCAGCCACTCTGTTGCATACCATTTATCGCCGCGGGATCGTAGGTACCGGTACCGGAACCGGTATCAGTATCGGTATCGTGGATTGCGTTTATAGGCTCCTATGCCATGATTCGCTCCCGCGGCGACACCTTGTCCCAATCGCTTGGTCCGGGCGGCCTCATAGCCGGCAATTGCCGCTTGGTAATGACGCGGCCGAGACCCTTGTGCACCTCGCCTGGAAGGCGAGAAGGGAATGCGCTCGCCGTCGATGCTAATGTAGCCGTCCTTTTGGTTCTTTGGCGTCAGGCGGAAGCCCGAGATCTTGCGGTAGCGCACGAGCGGGTGGTCAAACAGCCTGTTGTCCTCGACGGCCATCATCATGCCCAGCGACTTGGTGGGCGAGATGTCGCCGTCAGTGGTAATGAGGTCCATCAGACCGTCGGTCATGAGGGCGGCCGAGAAAAAGGCGGTGTCGGGAGCCATCAACGGCATCTGCGTGCATGTCAGTCAATCCACTGTCCCATATTGTTGTTCTTTTTCTTGTATAGTTTGATGTTCATGCAACTCACGTTTCCGCAGTAAAAGTTGCCCACTTTTGTCCTCGGGAATTGTCTCCCAGTCGTCGGGGATCGGGTCGTTGATCGTGCCAAACCGCAGCGGCGGCAGGCCCAGGTCGCTCTGGCTGCTCGATGCGGCGCCCTCGGCAGCAGCAACATCGACATCCCCGTCAGTTGCAGACGATGACGAGTCTTGCGACTTGCTCAGCTGCTGCTGCTGGATCCGGCCAGCGGCAGCAGAAGCAGATGTCGATGTCGCCGTTGACGCGCTCTGGTGCCTTGAGTAGTGCGCCTTGACGTCGTCCTTGTGCTCAATCTCGACCTTGACGGCCAGGTCGCACGGATACACCTTGCGCGCAAGCAGCCGCTCGATGAAGCCCCAGGTGAAGCGCGCGCTGCCCATCCACCGCAGGTTCTCCGTCGCCAGATCGACCTCGGCCATGACGCCGACGGCCTGGCTCAAAAAGCTCAGCAGGCGCGTGTCGCCGTACGTGATGCTTGCCAGGTCCAGCGGCGCCGCAACGCCCTTGACAATGGCCAGCGCGGCGACGCTGACGTGGTGGCTCCCGTACAGGTTGCAGGCCATGGCGTTGCCGCTGCCGCAGGGACATGCGCGACGGCAATCTTCTCGAGCGCGCGGCGCGCATCGGGCCGCTTGCCCAGGCCGTTGAAGCACTCGTGCGGCAGGCCGTCGCCCGAGCAGGCCACCACCATGTCGTAGGCGTCAATGTCGAGCGCCGTGCACAGCTCAATGGCCTGGCCCGAGTGGGTGGTGGTCACAACAGCCAGGCGCATGCGCGCGGCGTCCATCAGGGGCCGCGCCTCGTGCTCCCACTTCTTCATGGCGCCGCCCGGGCCAGCGTGGGGGTTGACCAGCACATAGGCGCGCCTCCGCTGGGGCACGTCGCCATACGCGCGGTTGCGCAGCAGCTCGGCCCAGGCGGCGACTTCAGCCGGGGTCGGCCAGTCCGGCCCCGACGGCTCGAGTGCCACAGAGAACTTGGCGGGCCGGATGCGCGTCTTCGAGGCAGTCTCGGCGTAGTCAATGACGAGGTGGCGGTTGTCGTCGGACACAGATGCCCAGAGGACGTTGTATAGCGGGATGGAGAGGCGGTAGGCGGCAGCAGACGCTGGGAGGCAGAATGCACGCAGGTTAGCTGTGACTGTGGGAGACAAGAGTATTACAGCAACAGGGTGGAACACGTACAACCAATGCATGTGTGGCGGTTCTTCTTGCGCTTTTCCTTGTCTGAAGAAAAAAGAAGAAAAAAAGAAACGTTAGAAAAACTGTGCTCTTGTTCGGCAGTGCTGCGCTGTGCTCGGCGGCTGGGCGCATGGCATATCCGTACCAACCACAACCAGCTCGGTGTCTTGGATGTCGAGGTCGTGCGTCCGAAGCTTGATAATGTTCTCGAGCGTCTTGTCAAACGACACCACGTGGGACTGTCTCTTGCCTGCGCGCGCGGTGGCGGGGGGCGAGGGCGTGGCCGGGATGGGCGGTGCTGGTGGCACGGCGGCCAGGTCGGAGAAGGGGTCTCCTGTTCAGAGGATGTGGCCGGAGCGCACGAAGTGCCATTGGGGGCGTCGTGTGAAGCTGTGGCAGTTCCGTTGGCAGTTCCGTTTGCTGCCGCCGAGCTGGCAGCTGCTGCATCTGCTTCCGTGGAGGCCATGGTGGATGCTTGTTGCGGATGTATTTGGTCTGGAAGACGGGGCAGTCAGGGCCGAGCTCGTAGACGGGCGGAGAGTCGGCGCGGCGAAAACGAGGAGAATAGACGGAGATTGTTGGAGCTACAGCCGCATCGCCAAGTCCGTTTTGTTGTCTTGCAATCGCGAGCTCGGAAGCTCGGCCGGGGGAGGTGTAGGCTGGCGTCTGTGAGTGGGAAGAGCAGGAGAGAGACGTAAAAAGAGTAAATAGAGTAAAAAGACACCTGGCAGTCGAGCAGGCAGGTGAAGAAAGAGAGAAGAAAAGAACGGATGCGATGGAATGGCGGATGTTGGTGGCCCTTTCTGGCCTCTCTTAGCTTCTGCACTTGGTGGCTGCCATTATCACCGTCTGTGCACGAGCTCCTGTTTTTCGCGTTTTGCACGGGTGCCTCCTTCTTGTATTCTCACTGCCCACTGCACCCTGACAGGCCAAGCCGAGGGACTCGTGTCAGAAAGAAGCAGGGTGTCAGGCAGATTGGAGGGCCTGAGGCCACCAAGGAAACCATGTGGGGTCAGAGACCCAAACCTACCACCAGTTTTAGCATAGTTTTGGGGGTCAATGGCCTCTCGCACTTTCCCTCCTTCACTTAATCAAGCATACACATTCTGACAGTTATGCGCCCGGTACGTGTTTAAATATATATACTTTTAAAGTATAAAGAAACGTAGAAAATAATAAAAACACGAAATTTAAGATTTAATAACTTTATACGAAAGAGAACCAAGTAATAAATTAAAGATTAATTAAAAAAAGATATTTATATTATATTATATATTATCGAAACTTTTATATTAATTTTATAAATTAAAAAAGATTACTTCGTTTAATAAAAAGGCTTTAAAACGTTATTAATTAATACGAATACGTTAACTTTTTAAATATTAACTTATTTAATTATACCGGATAAATTATAAAGTAGGTTAAAAAGGACTTTTACGGTAATCTATTATTTATAACGTTCCCGGAGACGCTTTTAAAAAATTTAAAACCACCGTTTATATAAATAATAAGGTTATACGCTCGACACTATCGTCGACGTTGTAAAAAAGCTTTTAAACCGATAAAACCGATTATAATATAATATTATCGAACTAGTTAAAAAAAAAGAAATAGGATAACGTTATTACCGCCTATTAAAAAAAACGTGCCGTTTTTTAAAATTAACTTAAATTAATAAATAATATTATCGATAAATCAATCGATTAAAATATTTAAATATTATTTTAAAAATAAAAACGGTTTTATTAAAAAGATCGCGGTATTAATAAAAATCGTTAAATCGAAAAATAAAGCTTTATATATAATATTATCGATAAAACCGTTATAAAAACGGTGTTTAAGTTAATTAAAGTTTTAAAAAACCCGGTATTCGATACGTGGTTTAAATAATAAAAATTTATAATTAATGATTAATTCGATTAAAAAAAATAAAAAGTACTCCGCCGAAAATAATTAATTAATTTAAGTAAAGTTTTAAAGCCTTTTTAAAAGTTGTTAATTAAAAAAGTACTTAATCTAGCCCGTAAAATGATTAAAAATTAATCCGTAAACGTTTTATTAAAATTATAAAGGTTATTAAAAAAAAGAGGGTTTTAAAAGGTAAGAGGTTAACGGAGACTTAAAACGGAAGAGAGGTGCGGTTTATACGACTCTCGATATTATTAACGAGACTTTAAATAACGAAGATAAACTTTAAAAATAATCACTTATATTATTAATCTTATAATAAAACCGTGGTCTTATTAAAGGTAATTAAAAATAAATTAAAGGTTATAGTAACGGTAATAAAGACTAGTAATTAAAAGGCTTTTAAAAGGTAAAGTATATTTAATTTATTTATATTTATAGCCGTTTTAACGGTAAATAACCTTTCTTTAAAGCCTTTTTAAATTTAAATTGCTTTTTTATATATAATTAATATTTAACGGGTTTATTAATTCGTTAATTTATATAAACGATTATAAAATTATAATAACGAATCTTTATTTAATAAAAAAAAAAAAAAAAACGATACGAATATTAATATAAACTTTATATTAAAAAAGGTTTTCGAAGAGTATAATCGGTAAAGTAGCACCGGCGTGTGATAAGAGGTAGTTTCGAAGAAGGTTTAAGATAAAATTTATAATTTAATATATTTAATTTATTTATATTTATAATCGTTTTAACGGTAAATAAACCTTTCTTTAAAACTTTTTAAATTTAAGTGTTTTTTATATATAATTAATAATTTTAACGGGCTCGTCGATTATTAAGAGAGTTAAAATAAAAAGGCTTTATATATCCGGTAACGATAAAAACTAAAATTTATAATTAAAACATGTAAAAGTTAATATTAAATATAAACGGTATAAACTCGGTTTTACGATTAATATATATATTTTTTACTTTAATTTTATAATAAAAATAATATTAATTAATCGTTTAAAAAGTAAAAAGTATTTTAAAAAGTAATATATAAAACTTTTTAAAAAAAGTTAACCGGTTAAAAATATAATAATTAATAATTTAATAAATAAATAAATAAAATATAAAGGTTATTATATTTTAAAAAAGTTAATATATTTATAAATATATAATAAAAAAAGTATTAATATTTATAATATTTTAAAAAAAAAGGTATTTATTAAAAGTTTAAGTAAGTTAATTATAATATAAACGGTTAAAGTATATAAATTTAAAAACGATAACGAACCTTTTATTTAACGTAAAGAATATAAGGTTAAAAGGTTTTATAACGATCGAATATAATATTTATAATCTCGTAAAATATACTATTAACTTTAAAAGATAACCGTTAAGTAAACCGACTCCGGCGCCGTTTAAAACGTTATAAATCGATTAATATAATATATTAAAGACGATAAAAAGATATAATAAAGTTATATTTATTATATACGTAATATACAAGTATATTATAATATATACGTTAAAAAGTAAAAAAATTTTATTAAATTTATCGAAAAAGTTTTAAATACATATAGTTTTCGATTATAGTTATTCGGTTTAACGGTGAAATTATTCGATAATAAACGAGGTAAATAATATATCGAAAAACGCGATATCTAAACGTATTATATATACTGGTATAAAATAACGGATTAAAACGATCCGAAAAGATATATTTTCGATTATAATTATTCGGTTTAACGGTGAATTATTCGATAATAAACGAGGTAAACTAACTATAATATCGAAAAACGCTGGTATCGTTATCGAAATAAACGTATTATATATACTGGTATAAAATAACGGATAAATAAATAAACGATCGAAAAAGTAACCTTTACATAAAAACGTATACGATACGTTTAAATACGAGAATTATTAAAAGATTTATAACCGAAATAATAATTATATTTATATATATAAATAATAAAACTTTAATAAAATAATTAATTTTAAAACTTTTTTTAAATATATATATAATTAATAACCCGACTTAACTTACTTTTATATTTATAAATATAAAATATTTGTATTAACTTAAAAAGTTTAAATTAAACGAAAAAAGAAACGAAAATTATTATTAAAAACGTATATTAACTTTTTAATAAATATATATCGTTTAATATTTATTGTATATATAAGTGTTTAAATTAAATAAAATTATATTCGAATAAAAGACGTAAAGTTTAACGAGATACGATTATATAATTTTAAAAAGATAAATATAAACCTTATTATAAAAAGTTAATATTATAGTCGAGAGCGTTAAAAAGTATAAAAAAAAGACTTATTAAAAAAAAAATTCGTAATCCGAATTACTTCGAGTTTAAATCTTATTTATTTACGAATAAATATACGGCCGTTTAATACGGAAAAGGAGGTATGTTAAAAATTAAAAAGTCGCGTTTTTTAACCTTTTAATAAAAAAAAACCTTTTTAATACTTTTCCGATCGATTAAAAATTAACGAGTTAATAAGTTATTAAAAGGTTAAATATTATTATAAGTATATATTATACCGGTTTTTTTTAAAAAAAACCTTTCGCCGGTTAACCCCCGGATAAAAGTTTTTTTAATATTAAATATCGAAAGAAAAGATAAAGTTAAAATAAAAACGTAATCTTTAATAAAAAGGATAATAACGATAAAAGCGATAAAATAAAAATAGTATATATATATAAGTTTAAATCGATATTATTTTATATAAAAAGTTTAATATAAACGAAAAAAGTAAAGTATATATTAATTAATATATATATTACTCGGATTTTAATTTTACCGGTTATTAATATAAAACTTTTTTAATTATTTATATAATTATTATATCAAACGTTATAAACGAATTATAATTACGTTTATATAAAAAACGTTTTATATATACTTTTATTAAAATACTTTTTAATAAATTTAAAAAACTTATATTTAATTTTATCGAAAATTAAAAACTTTTACAAAGATTTTAAAAATTAATATTAAAAAATATAAGTCTTTCGATAATATATAAATATTAAATTATAATTTAACTTTTATAAATCTTTTAAATTAATATTTAAAACTCGGATAATTATATATAATAATTAAAAAATAAAGACGAGCGTTTTACGTAATAACGACTTTTAATAACCCTTTTTTTTTATATTTTACTTAATATTTATTATTCGATTTAATATAAATTAAAATAAATCGATATAATTAACGTTTTCTATAATAAATATCGATAAAACTATTTATATATAACCACCGTTAAAATACTATACGAAGAGACTTATAAAATAAAAAGTTATATAAGAACTCGAAAAAGTTTTATATAATCTTAAATAATTATTATTTTTTAATAATAATATATTACGAAAAAGTTTATAAATTTAAATTATATATTTATTAAAAAAGATTTTTATATATTTTATAAATATAATATTATTATATTTATTTAATAAATAATATAATTTTATTTTATTATAAAAGTAAATAATTTATAATAAACTTTTTAATAATAAACTTAAAGTTAAGTTTAAAATAAAAAACTTAAAAAATATAAAGTTATTTCTAAGTATATAAATAACGAGAGACCGAGGTAAAAAACGAATATAACTCAACTAACGTTTTTATATCGAGAAAATAATTTATAATTACTTTATAAAACTTAATAAAACTTTTAAAGTTAATCGAAAGCTTTATAAACCCCCGTTAATCTCTTTCGTTATTTTAAATAACCATTTAATAAATAAAATATTTATTATTATTAACGAAAAATTAATTTTTTACTTTATATCGCGGTTAATATATATTTAAATATAACTTTTTATATAACTAAGTTTTATAAATATAATCTTACTTTGTTATATAAAGATTATAAAAAATAATAAATTAAAATTATATAATTTATTATAAACCGCGGACGACTTAATTTTATATTTATATAATATATATTATTTTAAATTATTTTTCGATAATTAAATTAATTTTTATTACCGACTTTTAATACGTTTTAAATATTTTATTCGTTAATAATATAAAAAATAAAGTTAATATATAAAGTTATATTATAAAATTTTTTAATACGTTTATATTTTAAAAATTTAATCGTTAAATTACGGTTATTACTTCGTTTATAAAAGTAAAGTTATTAACTTTCATTTTTATTATTAAAAAAATATATTATATAAAAAAGTTTTTTTAATAATTAAACGGTTATTACTTCGTTTATAAAAAATAATAAATAAATATTATAATTTATTACAACGATATATTTCATTTAAAAATATATTTATATACGTCGATATATTATAATAGGTTTAGACAAGTAGTCACGATATGCGAGATGATCAGTAGTCGAGGGCGAAGGTAGGTGTCATATTGTCAAGACTAAGTCTTGCCCTCCTTTTCCCTTTGGGAAAAGGGAGGGCCTCTTATCTATGCTAGCTTGGTGGCTGGGAGGCGCTGACTTAGCGTCAGCGACTCGCCAGCGCGTGCTGGCCATAGCGCGCGCGTCACGTGTAAAAACCC
>JADMNF010000288.1:0-24067 GCA_016097085.2 Sporothrix curviconia
ACTACAAGTACTACTTGGTAAGTAGGCTGCTCCTTCAAGATAGATTGTTTGGTCTGGGGCTACGCCTGTGCCCTCAGGTTTTCATCAGCGTCTGTGCTGTCGGTATTGTGTGGCTATGGATCGTTCTGCCGGAAACGACGGGCATGCCTCTCGAAGAGATTTGCAGAGCAGTCTTTGGCCAAGAGGAAGAGGTCGTCATCTTCAGCTCGGACCTTCAGAAGGATATCGACACCGGGGAGGTGCTTTGCCATCGAGCATGCCGGTCATCATGAAGACGGTATTCACCGGGAGGGCCGGTCGTCACGGAGTCCGGATTCGTCACAAGGCTGGTCATCACGACGCCGCCTCCTCAGGAAGCCGCTATCCTCAGGAAGCTACTGCTCCGGCGTCGTAAACTAAAGGGGAGCCTGTGAAGATGGAGCCTTTGGTGCTGCATTACATAGAGTACAAAACCAAAAAAACTAGAGTGCTGCTTCACAGCTAAATAAAGAGTCTCTGACTAACCTTCACACCACGTACTGAGATCGACAGTCGTATGGCGTACGCGAGCTCGGTAAAATCTGAGGCCGATGAAGGCGCAGTAGAATACGGACTACCAAAAGGCAGTACACATGCTAGGATATCTGTTTACTAGGATGGAGTGTAGGCACGTAATGGAAAGGGAGGATTCAGAAAGTTGGTGGGAATAGTTTACAAAGTGGGCCAAAATAAAGAACAAATAATCAATCAAACGAAAGGAACGTCCGGCATAACTAAAACGTAACCCAGTCTCAAACCAGTCTCCACCCACCAGCATATTACCACAGTCATGTGACTGTCGCCGCTCCCTGTATTCGTTCTCATTTTCGCGTCCTCTCGGGCCCGGCCCACAAGTGCACACCTCTCTGAGCTTGCCCTTGTGCTTGGAAGAGGAAGCGCACGAGTAACCCTACAGTTCCATCATCCGGGAAATGGTTGCTGCTTTTTGTTTTTCCACTGTGTTCTATCGACGACGACGACGACGAAGTTGATGACATATCGTCTGCTTTCTCCGTATGACGCAACAGCGCGCGTAAGTCTGTATTTGCTACTGCTCACACGCTCTATTCGATGCCCAGCTCTGCTTTGGATACGCCACAATCCAGCGGCCCGTCGTCGTTGACCGTCGAGCGTCGTTGACCGTCGAGCGTCGTTGACCGTCGAGCGTCGGATGTATTTCCGAAGTATCCACCGGTTTGGATAAAATCGAAGGGGGCGGCCTCGTTAGAGGATCCCCAGGTAGCGTTGCGTTTTGTAGGCCCGACTTTAAAACTCTTTCTAGCGTTAGTGGACAGACAAGTCCAGTCCCACGCGTGCATTCTCCTTACAACCCCGCGCGATCGGCCGACAGGGGCATAGGGTTCACTCAGGGTTTTGCGGCGTTCTGAGGTGCCAGTGGGGCCTGGCCAACTCCACGCACTACTTATTCGGCCTTCATGAGATACGGTACGACAACACCGAACAAGATGCATGTGCAACTGGGTTCTGGCCGAGAGCAACAAGAAAAGGACCTCACGATACTACCCACCTGCCTGCAACACGGCCGTAAATCCACATGGCCAACCCGTGTCGACCAGGAAACCATTGGTTGCTGACGACATGAGATAGTGTAAGAAAAAGGGCAGCACTCAAGAACCGTGGCATCGTAGCACCGCTGCGTCAGAACGGCGGACAATCATAAATAAGACCGGCCTGGCATCACCTCTTTACAATGTTCTCGTGGCAGTCTCTAGCTACGACGTGCACTTGTCTCACATTCACATCGATAATCCTTGCTCCCTGAACAATGGTCTCCTCGTCCTTGTCCGTGCTCGTGGCCGGCCTTGCTGCCACTGCAAAGCATGCTCGTGCTGCCAGTGTCAGTGACTTTGTCGCCCAGGAACAGCGCATTGCCCTGCAAGGCGTGCTCAACAACATCGGCCCCAATGGATCCCTGGCACCCGGCGCCGCGTCGGGCCTGGTGATTGCCAGCCCGTCCACGGTCAACCCCAACTACTACTACACTTGGACGCGCGACTCGGCTTTGACGCTGCGCATGCTCGTCGATGAGCTTATTTTGGCAACACGGACGGTGCAAAGCACGATTGACGACTATGTCACGGCACAGGCGGTGCTGCAGACCATGTCGAACCCCTCGGGCACGTTGTTGCCATACGGCCTCGGTCTCGGCGAGCCCAAGTTCGACGTCGATGGTAAGTAGGAAGTGTGTGCTCTTACTTCTATCATACATGGTACTGACGTCTAGATAGGCACCCGATTCAATGGAGCGTGGGGCCGCCCGCAGCGAGACGGACCGGCTCTGCGTGCAATTGCGCTTATGGAGTACAGCAACTGGCTGCTGGACCAGGGCCAGAGTGACAAGGTGTCTGACATTCTCTGGCCCATTATTTCCAACGATATTTCCTACGTTGGCCAGTACTGGTATGCGTTTACAGATCCCACTTCTTATCATTATTGAAGTCTGACCAAAATGTCTTAGGAACTCGAGCGGGTATGACCTCTGGGAAGAGGTCTACGCTCCAAGCTTCTTCACCACGCAGAACCAGTACAAGAGTTTGGTCGTTGCGAGCCAGCTGGCCGCTGAGATTGGCGAGACGTGCACGGGCTGCGTTGAGGCAGACAATATTTTGTGCTTCCTGCAGACGTACTGGAACGGCGACTACTTCACGGCCAACATCAACGTCGACAACGGCCGTTCCGGCATTGACGCTAACCACCAATGCTAGGTGCTATTTCCATTTTTGACGTCGCTGCCGATTGCGCCCACCCCAGTCTCCAGCCCTGTCACAGCCGGTCGCTGGCCAGCTTCAAGGTGGTTTTGTCGATGCGTTCCGCAACGGCAGCCTCTACGCCATCAACGACGGAATTGCGGCCAGTGCAGGCGTGGCGGTCGGTCGCTACCCGGAGGACGTCTACTACAACGGAAACCCGTGGTACCTCATCACACAAGGTGCCGCCGGAGTTCATTGTATGATGCCGTGGCACAGTGGAGCCACCAGGGCGTCATCTCTGTGGATGCCAACTTCCCATCGCCTTCTTCCAGGATCTGTACCCAGCAGCCACATCTGGCGTCACCTACACTAAACAGGAGCAGCTCATCGAGTGTGAGCAAGCGGTCCAAATCCAAGTGCACCGCAACGCGGTCGGTTAATGCTTTTCAGACCATTGTCGACGCCGCCACGGCGTACGCCGATTCCTTTTGTTGCTGTCGCCCAGCAGTACACCCCCAGCAACGGCTCCCTTTCGGAACAGTTTGACAAGGCCACGGGTCAGCCGCTGTCTGCGTACGACCTCACTTGGAGCTTCGCCTCATTTGTGACCATGGCCCGCCGCCGTGCAGGTGACTATCCTGCCTACTCCTGGGCCACGGATGCGGCCACTGTTCCGGCAGTGTGCACTGCCTCGTCTACAGATGGCGTCTACGCCCCTGCCACGGCTGCTGGTGCCCCAAATGTCACCAGTGCCTGCACTAGCGGTGTCCTCTTTGTCGTCAACGCCAGCACCTACTATGGCGAGAACATTTATCTCGTCGGCAACACAACCGACCTTGGTGCTTGGACGCTCGCCAACGCCCAGCAGTACACCCCCAATAACTACACGTCGGACCGTCCCGAGTGGTACATCGAGGTGCAAATGACGGCCGGCGAGTATGTCAGCTACGTTTACGTTGCGCGAAGGAGGACTGCGGCCAGGCCAGCATCTACGAGACGGTTAACCGCACGCTGTTGGTGCCGGATTGTGACTCGTCTGCTACAGCAAGCTCTCCGGCCCTGCTGACGACAGATGACGTATGGACCGGTCCTGTCGGGGACGTCGGGCGGATGCTAAACGGCCCTTTCAAGGGCATGACCAAGACAAATTGGTCCAGTGTAATTAGACACTAAAAATCAAAAAACGTTGTGTAATATATTCAATCTCAGTTTAATTACTGAAAAATACACCCGTGGCCATACTGAGGGCAGTAGTCGCAAATATGCTCGGCGCGGACCTTCCCGAAGCGTTTATGGCATGTGGGGCCGGGTTGGCGCCGGATGGCACGTGATCCTACGATTTGATTTGTCGAGGAAAGAGCAGTTGCTGTCCATGGTCAGCCCACAGCTATAGCCAATCGTTGTGATATTGATGACCGTTGGCATCGCGACGTATTCCGTTGCGACCGTCTTGGCATCATTAGCAATGACGGGGCAGCATTTCTTATCAAAGTTACCCTCGTGAAGAAATTGGCTATTTACTTGCTCCGTATCGGCCCGCTGCCATCGTTAGCCCATCTAATTGGGTAACAAATGGATTCTTGGTCTGGTGGTATGATTCTCGCTTAGGGTCCACCCTGAGTTTCCTCGTTCTCCTGCAGAACGAGCGCAGCCTTGCGAGAGGTCCGTGTTCGATCCACGGAAGAGTCCCTTCTTTTTGTATTTTTCGTTTTGTATTTCTCGAAGCTCAGAATCGTTTGTCTTACTCTAAGGCGGTAGGGGTATTTTTCAAGTTTTGTAATCTCTTTCACTTTGTGCAACGTGATTTTTCGTTTTGTAAAAAAAAATTACTTTCGTTTTTGGGTATTTTTCGGTTTTGTATTATTTAAAAACCAGTACATGAAAATAAGCTAATCCCCCATCCCAATACCAAGCGCATACAATTTGCTGTTTTTTAGCCCATCGAAAGGAATACGGAGTACCTCAATATAAAAAGAAGCAGATGGTGTCAGAAAGGAGCAGGGATTCCGGACATGCCATGGTGGCCTGAGGCAACCAAGGAATCTAGGCGAGTTGAAGGGTCTCCGGCCTTTCGCACTTTCCAGCAACAATACACACACACATGTTCATGTGACAGGTGGCCCATAAAACATAAACCTGGACGCCCCGCAAGCTGGAGTAGCACGTATATTCCTGGCCGTACTTCGCAATTCATAAAAACAGAAAATTACGGGTACTGATACAGGCTGAACAAATCCAAAGCCTCTAATAGAAACGATCGGTACAGATACCTGAAAGAGAATCAGATAAGATCATTGAAATGTCGAGTTACTGTTAATTATATACTGTGCGTCAAGAGGCATTGTATTTACCCCCCGAACGGATTTTGCCTAAGGAATATAAGTACAAACGTTACGCCTCAGTTCACGCACTTTTTGTGGGAGGATAATCCAGCGTCCCAGACCAAGGTTTCCAGTGGAGGACGGCCCCGTGTTCGCTACATTTACAGTTGCCGCATTTATGTTCCATCTTGCCCACTTAAAAACCTTTATTGTGTACTGACGACGCCCACGAGATTGCCCTGTATGCTCGATGTGAAAACAAGATACGTTACAAATTACTGAAATCTTTCTTTAGAACGAAGTGGTAGCCTTTTTCAATTACGCTCTTGCCAGTCATGTGGACCATATCAAGTGCTTCTTGAACGGCGGTTTTTGGACGGTTTAACCATTGAGATGCCCGTGAAAGAGAAAGCAACGCCACCACGGAGCCCGAAATAAACAATCGACAAATATTTTCCTGGAGAACAAAAACGCTGGGATTATCTCCTGTCTTGTGGTGACTCCTTTTATTTCTCTCCCTCTACGAGTAAGGGTTGTGTGGAGCCAATACTACACGCCACATTTTTATTGCCTTATTCGCTACCTCCTTCCCTTTTGTCTTTCACCTTTCCTTTTTTCTTTTCCCGTTATCTTTCTCGTTCCTACAACCGACATTTCACCCGCCAGACAAAAAAAATCCATCTGAGAATCAAACTGTAAGTGCCAACGTTCTACGTTCAATTGGTCGTGAGAAAAGAGAAAGAGAAAGGTGTACACTGTTGCGTCGATGTTTCTAGCTAAGATGAAGACAATCGGCGTAACCACCAAACCGGGCGCGTATTTTGGATACGAAACTTCGTCACCTTATTACCTTCACACCTTGCATACATAGCTAACCTGCTTCGAGCACGCTAAGCTGTTTAATATGCCACATCTGCCTGGGCTGTCTACTCCATATCAGGCCACCTTTCAGCACACTGCACACCGCTACTTCAGCGTCGATACATGCTTTTGTTTCACGAAAAGAAAATGCGACGGGCATGGACAGATAGGGGCCCGGGAAACGGACGGGTTCCGGTCATACGGTGTACATATACCCCGTACGGAGTACTTCGAATAAATTAGGCTTTGCGGGGTAGGGTGCTAAACTCCATCACGTTCCCGCACTATTAAGTAACACACCGTATAATAAGAGTAACCACCGCACTGTCTGCACTGGGCATCCTCCGCACAGACCCGCGCCAACAGAAACAACATCACCATTTATCTGCTCAGCTGACACTCGCCAGCGCCTGCAACTGGCCAATCACCAAGCAAATAGACGCGCCGATCTCCAGGACTCATTCTTCTCGTGGAAATTGGTTCGTCGAGCTGTCAAATTTTGGCAAGGTTGACGGTCGGAGACGCTTCCCCTCCTCGTTGTTTCTGTCTCGTGGTGGAGTAGCTTATGTTCTTGCGGCGTGAATTATTTCCTCAGTTACTGTATGAAAATAGCTTGACTGCGAAGTTGTGGAAACTGACTGGTTATCTTTTTTTCTCCTGAATTTGGACGGAAAACTGAGAGACCAGGGATACATGACGTTTTTGGGCAATGGAAAACTGAGGCGACGAGCTTGACGACCAAGAATCCACGAAACCCCTGTATGCCAACCACTGCAACATGTACCTGGAACTAGCTAGAGATAAACAGGTGTACATACGAGTAATGAAAGGTGCAGAAATAGGGCTTGAACTACAGGAATGCAGATTTTCATCTGCCTTAATATTATCTGGTAGAGAAAAAAGGATTGGGCGGGGGTGTTTGAGGCATGGCAAATAAAGACCTCTATTGTGCGTTCTCATGATGGCCGGCAAAAAGCATGAGAGAACAAAGGGAAGGGCAGAGGACCCAAGCGGTATAAATAGAGTGATGCCCCTTGCTGTTTTCGTCGTTTTTTTTCTCGGATGTGTCAGGACTCTCTCTTACCCACGAACGTCTTGACAAGTACCTGGCAATCACCTTCGTTTTTATTCAACAAGTCTCTTTTTTCAATGTTGACATCCATTGACGCGCGTCTCACAGTTTGCAGGGTCTTCCACGCTGCACAGAACCGTCTTCTACACCTTGAAAACAGAAGCTCACGACTTTTTTCCGCCCCCTATTGACACCATCATCTGCTCGACTACGAGCTCACAAACAAAAATGATGCCATCCGTTCCCCGGGATGAATATGGCTGCCCAGCACCAGCAAGCTTCATAGACGGTAAAATAGCTGGCACGAGCTCAAAGCCAAAAAATCGCGATAAAGGAAAGAGGCCGCGACACCACAGAAGAACAATCAACACCACTGGAAACAATGGCACGGTCGACGACACCGAGGCCGTGGTCCACGAAACAATCACAGTCAGCGAATCTACTTTTGCAGAGCTTGAGTGTATGACGCTCGCATCGGGCACTCTCAATCACCAGCTGCACCAGCGGGTTCATCGATCACTGGCTTCCCAGAGAGGGGGGTGGTCCTAGCACCGTAGTAGAGCAGGAGGAGGGCGTCACCGAGGCCTTGACGCAGTTTCAGGTCAAACTGTCACGTCTTCTCTACTCCTGCTTTGCTGGAGCCAACATGGCTCATATTCGCGTCAGCTTCATGGAGCTCTGTGAAAATGGCAAGGCACCATGGGTGGCGTGCAGGGACGCCGACACAGTTTACATCAAATGCCCTGTGGTTCAAGCGCGATACTGCAGCGGCACTGCTGGGCATGACACGGCCCGACTCGGGAAAGCCTGCCGTGTCCGACTCGCATCTTTTGTTTTTTTGCCACCAAGCTGCTGTTTGCCAGCGCGCTCGACCGGCTGCCAGACGCGACTTTTGGTCCCGGAATGTACCAATATACGCATCGTCACGTTAGCCCATCGATCCAGGACCAACTTATGCAGCTGCAAAACGAACCCAAGCATCTACGCCAACTCTGCGTTGATCGCGCCATTAGCCGCATTCAGAACTACCTCAGCCTCGATGGTGCTTGTCGTTCTGGACGAGGCCCATCACGACAACCGTCCAGCTGTCCGTGTCAGCTGGTTCGTGGGCCAGTATGCGGGCGTCGGCAAGGACATTGCCATACAATGCCACCGTACGACCTGCCCCATTGCGCGATCCTTTCTTGGCACGAGGGGCTCAATTCCCAATATTGGTAAGGCTGTCCGTGGAGAGTACGTATCGGCAGGCAAGATGCGTTTGGATCTTCGCTGCTTGCCATGTCCACGCCAGTGAGACACTAAGCCCTGGCAATCGCTGTCGGCCATGCCAGACGAAGCGCATGTCCAGCCTTGCCACACCTCTCGTGGTAACAGACCTCGAGCCTGGTGAGCAGTACTTGGTTGTCATGGTGCTGGACCCCGACGACAAGTTTGCCATTGCGAACGCAACTGCCCTGTACACGGCGCCCAGCGATGCAACACCAGCTGTTCCCATCCCCGCCCCTATGACTAGTCGACCTGAAATCGAATCAAGATTCGTTTTGGCTGACAGGAGTGACTCGATGGGGGCGGAAATGGAGGAGAGAAACGGGCCCACACACAACCCAACTTCGGAAATGCTGGATGCTGGAACGCAAACAATCTGGGCAGACGATAATATCATTGGCGTTGATGGCGAAAGGGACGACGACGAGGAAGAGGATGAAGATGGGGACACCACTGACGGTGATGGTGAGGCACTCCTTTGGCATAGACCATCTGCGTTTGGTAAGAGCACAACCCACTTCCCCTCCTTTAAACAAAATAACACAAAAGGATGACGCTCTTTTTTTTTACTTTTCTGAAGGCAAGAGAACTTGAAAAGTAATTGTTTCTTTTATACTGACAAGGTTTAAAACAACATTACAGGTCTGGGCAACGAGTTGCCACTGAGCAACATGACTGGTCTAGAGCATCTCTACGAAGCCGTCTGTAACGATGGCAGTGTCAATGACTTTTTCTACCTTGTCGCCCGTAATTTGAAGACAGTGGTGATGGAGAAGGAGCAGCAACAACAACACCAAAGACAGGAAAAACAGCAACAAAGGACCCGGAAACGGAAAGTTTCCCTTCAAGCAAGCGCAAGCTCTGCCAGACGGGCACGGCAAGACATGGCTTAGCATCGGGGGGGTACGAACTATTTAGTTACGGCTGCCGGTATTAAGCAAGATGAGAGCAACCAAGTACTTGGTGCTGCTCATGACAATTTCTGATAATGGATGCAATTATGAAGATGGAAAATAAATAACGGTAAGACTACATCTAGGATTCTTTTTTAATAAAAATATGCCCAAACCAAAAAAAACTCACTAAATGTGTCCATCCCATTGCTAGCATTGCCACTTCGAGCGTGTGGAATGACGGCCATAACCTCGTGTCGCTAACCACGTCTTCATAACCGTTTCCAGGCGGCATCCTTCTTCCTCACCAAACCATACAAATCCCCACTCGCTCTCGGATTCATCTCGCCGCATATGCGTCCAGCCACAAAGTCAATCATAAGTACACGGTATGTAACAGCGCCACTTTCTTCAATGTTTTGCTGAACGAAAAAATTGTCGGGCCTGACGTCCATGTCCAAAACACCAAGGCTGCCGACCTTGTGGATGACAGAAATGGCTTGTTCAATAATGCCATGCCATGCAGAAGACGGCGTCCGATCGGGCATTGTACATAAATTAAATCCGTCAATGTACTTGAGGATAATGCCTTTGACGCAGAGAAGATCTTGGATGCCGGTGATGTCGTCTTGGTTTCCCGGTGTGGCTTTGCTGATGATTGTGCCAGCGCTGGTCTGCGCAGACGCGGATGGGACAAGAGGCATCTCGACACGTGCGACAAGACTGGGCACCAAAGTGCCTTGCACTGCTCTAGCCCGTCGTATACCCTGGTCTCAGTGTGGTACAACGTGTTGATCTCGTCCGCACAAAATGCTTCGGTCTGGCTGTCGTCCCATGTTTCGCAGTCATCCTTAAAATCCGTGTCGGTGTGCAGTTCGTGGAGAAAGTATTCCATCGATTGTGGATTTTCTTGGACAGCCTCAATATACGTTGCTCGATATGTGGTGCTCATGGATGGACGCCGTTATTCTCCCGAAACTGATCCGCAAAGCGGCGATCGTAGGGCTTGAGAAACAGCGGCCGACAAGGGTCATCGTTGTTGTTGCTATTACTGCTTCTTCTCTTTTTGTTCTTGTACTCGCCACTGTCGACAACGTCCACAACCATGCAACAGGAGAGAGTTCGAGGAGTCAACAGTTGACAGATTCGTATTTTGATGTTTTGCTGCTGGCAGCCGTCTGATGTATTGGGGCGTACTATGTATTGTTTGGGCAAAATTGACAAGGTTAGAACTTGGCCGATGTAGAAATGGGATATGGGAAACCATGGAGCCATGGTAGGTGATGAATCGTCAGCAGTTCGGGAGTTTTTCGTTGTTTTTTCTGTCATAGTTTGAAGTTGCAGGTAGATGATGTAAATGAGAAAAGGGGAAAGGCGGAATGGCATATGTTTAACTAGGGAAATGGGGGAGGAAATGACAAAACTGAATAAAAAGGAAGCAATTAGAAGTATACGAAAAAGTAGCCGTAAAATTAGGTATAAGATCTAGATTGGTCTGTGTATGTGAATATTGAACTATGTAGACGTTGAACTCTGTTTTGTAGTTGCCTTTTTGGGACGTTACTCCACTTTTATATCAACAGAAGCCGAAGCTAGCGGGACTTCGACGTCCGGGTTATCACGTGTCCACTTTATTATTTTTCTCTGAACTTTAGTGAAAGCTATTTAGCTACCATTAACAACCTATGGCATAAGCCCATAGTCTCAGAGAAAATCTAATCCACCTCGTCTTGCCACTAGAACAAATGGTCTCCAAACGGCAATCACCTTCTGTAGTAGAGTGATTTCAACTCGAAAAGAAGAAAAAAAAAATACTTCCATCATTTAACCGCTGTCGTCCCTGGTTTACTAAATGACTTATCCATCACGCTCCCGCTGCAAACAACTCGCCATATTTCTCTTGCGAAACACGCAGGCAGAAGGGGTTCTCCCGCCACGTCACCATGTCCCACTGGTCCACCAGCCAGCCGTGTGCATTGGCAATGCTGTGCAGACTCATGCACTGGGACGTATAGGTCGACTGTGTCGAGGGCACGTCGAGCCAGATACGGCCGGTCCGCCCGCACGACTTGTACGTGTGGCCACCCACCAGGTCGCATGACCCCTTGGCGTGCGTCGAGGCCACCCAAGACCAGCCCGCCTCGCTGTGCAGCTTCTGCAGAATGGCTTGGTCCGGCGTGGCAGAGGTGTTGGCCGTGGCAAAGAGGTTGTCCGTGATGGCCAACTGCTTGATTTTAGCCAGGGATAAGAGGGTGGCGCCCAGGGCGAGATCGGCAGCGGGCGTGTCAGGCTGGGCTGCGGCACAAATATCCTCCGAGCTGTCGTCGAGGCGTTTGCAGTAGCGGTCCCATGCCTCTGGCCCACCGGGCTTGTTGAGTGCCGTCGCCAGCGTGTTCGCTGTCATATAGCGGAGGCCGACAATATCCGGGCTGCCACCTGTCTGGACTAGGTCAAAGGCCGCGGCATCATAGGCCGAGTCCTCACGGGCCACAAGCAGGTAGCGTGCACCGGCACAGACTGGGCTGAGTTCTTCGAGGTGGGCGAGCACGTGCTGCGTTGAGAAGAGCGTTGACGCGCCGTAGGCATCCTGGTCAAGGACCTCGCTGGGCACGGCGTCATCGGCGTATGTGATTCGTGGATCAAACGTGTCCCAGACGTGTTTCTCGCAGAACTTGGACTCGGCCGCCCGGGACGACGCCCGGTACGCGAAGGCGCGCCAGTTTGGATTGGCCTGCGCAATCAGCGAGTCAAGCAGCTCCGAGGCCGTGTCGGGCTCTGTAAAACGAGCAACACAGGTGCGCATGGGCACGAGAACGCAGACATCAATGGGCATGCCAGCCTCGCTGGACCTGGCCATGGACGCGACCATCTTGAGACCGGCGTCAATCTTCTGGTCACGCCAGGGTAGCAGTGTCTTTTCCTTGTCGATAGCAGCACGTGCGGACCGTGCGAACCCGTCGCCCCACTGCACGGACGGCTCGAGGACGTTGCCCTCACCCCACTCGTTTGAGAGCATTCACAAAGAGGAAGTTCTCCTCGCCCACCGGGTTGGGCTCGAGCTTCATGCGGCGCATAATTTCGAGGACTTGGACTGGAGGGGGAGAAGACGCCGTTAGCATTCGATGAAAGCGAAAAGAGGCAATGGCAGCAGCAGAATGCAAGTCGAGCGATGCGAGGAGACAAAAACTTACTGGTCCAGAGAGTCGGGTGGGCAAAAATGTTGGCCGTGCCCCGGGCACGGTACCGCGGCGTGTTGTCCCAGGTTACGCTGGCACCGCGGTGGTACACTTTGCTGACGCGCTTGGTTGAGGGCCACTCGGTGGCGTCGAGGCCGCTGCCGGACCGGAACAGGGAACTCGCTCATGGCGTCGGAGAGACCGCGGTTGTTGGCCTCCTCAGGCTGCACTCGTGTCTCGATAATGTCCATGGCCGGGGAAACCCGCCTCAATAGCCCAGCGGCGGAACGCAGCAAACATGTGGATGCCCGAGCTCCCCGAGGCCGCCTGGGTTGTAGATCATAAACTGCGGACGGCCCTGCACATTAATGTACAGTGGGTGCTCAAGAACTGCAGCAGCCAGTCAAAGTGCACCCGCCA
This sequence comes from Sporothrix curviconia, assembly GCA_016097085.2. Taxonomy (NCBI): domain Eukaryota; kingdom Fungi; phylum Ascomycota; class Sordariomycetes; order Ophiostomatales; family Ophiostomataceae; genus Sporothrix; species Sporothrix curviconia. The sequence continues at coordinate 12,739 of JADMNF010000288.1, forward strand.
GTGCTCCATATCGCCGTAGTCTTGCTCCTGCAGAACCTTGCTCTGGGCATGCCATCCCAGGTGGCCGTCCAGGGCTCGTTGGCCCAGCTCAGCAGAAAGGGCACGTCGGGCTGGCCGTCCTGTAGAATTGCAGCAGGCACCTTTTCCATGACCGGGTGATGGAACCAGTAGTGGTGGTACGCAATGCCGTAGAAGCCCATGTTCGCGGATGAGCTGGCCGTAGCGGCGCGCCGCGTGCCGTAGTCGAGCAGGTTGTAGTAGCCAATCTCCTCGGTGGGCCGCAGCGTCTCGAGGCCGTAGCTGTTGTGCGTGACTTTTTTGACATTGTCCCAGTCGGTGAAGTTGACGCCCCAGTTCTTGTCATTTTCGGGGATGGGTGGAACTGTGGGAAGACGTAGGCAATCGTTTTGACCGTGTTAGTCAAACCCACCGTTGGTAGGCGTGACGTGCACATTGCCGTGTTGCTTCGGTGGTGATGGTGACAATGGTGGTGAACTGTCGCTTGTTTGTCCTTCACCGTGTCCCTCCTTGTGTCCCTCGGTGCTGTGGCTAGAGTGATGCCATGGGCGCATACCGCAGGCACAATCTGCCTGTGGAATAGGCTGACTGTCCAGATGAAGACGAGCAGGGCGAGGGCACCAAACTGCCAACGCCGGTTGCCCGTGAAAATCATGGCGTCGGTGTTCAAAAAACTCGTGTGAAATGATCGACTGTAGTTATTGAGAACGCTCAGTCAGGTGGTGAATATGTAATGAGGATACAAGCGAGTGGTATACGTTGACCAAGTGGTTTCTATACGAGTGTGAAATAGGAGAAAAATAAAATCACAAGGGAAATAGCAGGAGAGTAACGCCAACGAAATGGAAGAGGAATACTGTGTAGAATCCTTGAAGAATTCTTTGTAAAACTGCACGAAATAAAACGACTGGGGAAGAGAGAGAGCTTTACGCTTCCCATGCCGCACTCTCGTATATTCCTCTCCCTTGCTGACTGCATCGAGCTAGACTTCTTTTGTCTCTTTTTATTTCTTTTTGTCTGCCAAGAGACAATGTCGCTGATAATGGTGTGCGAGAACGAACCAGACGACTTAGAGCATCATGTATACTTTTTTTAGCAGCCAGCTCGCCAAGTAAAAGGTGATATTAATAGTGGTGGTTGTAGACCCAAAAGCTACGTACACTTGCCATGTCCCTGACCATGGACTTGGAGTTGGTCCTAGACGGGCATAAAATTCACGAGTCCATGACGGGTCAAAAATGAGAGACAATTGCACCAAATAGACACCAGAAACGGCATTGCCAGGGAGGCCTAAAACGCCACAATCATCAACCCATTGGGGCCTTTCGGCCCTTGTCGTTAATAGATGAAACGTTTTCAAAATTGGCACAGAGATACTGGAAATGAATTGAAATGGAGCGGAATGCAAAGCAAGGCAAAGGCAGAAAACGCACTACTTTGAGAAAACAGCGCAGCAGAATGTGCCGGACAAGAATGTGGCATTGTCTCCCTGCCATCTGCGTTCGTTCTTTATGCCGTGTGGCGTCGAAAAATTGGGATACGAGGTTTTACGAGAGTAAGGTATGGGCGATACGGGGTACAAGAGAGAACATCGTATTTCCTGTTCAATCCAATCTAAATCTCCATGTCAACATTGTGGCGTGACTTATGCGCCCTGCAGTACGGACAGCAAGTCGCGGTGTCTATGGTGGGTTTTCCCTTTTTTAACCTTATTTGGACTTTGCTAGTTCGTCCTGTTTGTGGCAAAAACAAAGAGACTAAAAGTACTTCTTGTCAAAGGTTGTCAGATACGTTCATACATTGTGCTAGGTAATAACGAAGTAGTTACTACTGCATTACATACCCAATAGGGATTGGCCCTACGAGAAGTAAATACCCGCAGTATACGTTTGCTGCCTCGGACTCCAGAAGATGAGGTACAGAAGGAATATGTGAGGTGTGTGATGCAACGGAACTTTGCGTTGATACTGCGCCGTACTCCGTCCCGTGACGTGGTACCTGAGTCTAGATAATGTAGCAGATTCAGTTCCGTCCTCGATTGATCAAGTGAAGCCTCTTAACATGAGCTGGTTTGCTCTTTAATACGCTGCAAAATGTTTGGGGATTAAAAGCCACTTGGCTTATATTCTAAAGAAATCAGCGGAGTTTTCATTTCCCGTCCACCGTCATTGCCGGGCCGCAATGTCGACAGGATTGTCCAGGTCCGTAAACATGCTTCCCTGCTAATTGTTAACTGTTGTGGCGTTGGTTGAAGACACTCACGACAAGCTCGTGCCATGTTGCTCGAAATTAGACGCATTGGTGAAAACGGCTTTCGGTTGGTCATAATGCGAGATGCCAGAGACTTCCGGGCGACAACTGCGTCACGTCCGTTTCGATCTGGAGCCGGAGAAGCGGACGGTTATTGTGACGAGTCTGGCAACTGCTCCAACTGCGGTCTCTCTCGGTGTTGCTCCCGTCTCCTGGCTGTTTTAAATTATTTCGCCCAGGCATAGCAGAAAGGCGTTGTTAAACCGTAAGCTAGTGAATGTTATACGTCTCAGTTCTTGATTGGTGGGAAAGATGCAGGCAAGGATGATTTCAGGGTTTGCGAATGCACTGTTACGAGGCAATCTGTCACGGGAGGCGCCAAGCGAAGAAGTGGAACAACATGGACATTTGGGAGAGTAGAGTGAATCATCGCGACCAACTCACAGCTCTCGTTTTATTGAAATAGAGTACAAAAAACAGCGTACCAAAACAGCGTGAATAGAGAGTAATAGAGCGAGAGTAGAAGAGGACAACAAGGACGTGTTTGCTGGAGAAACCCTTATTAAAAAAGGTGGAGAACCACCAGCCCAGTCATTCAATACCATCCTTCCGGTGCCAAGGCCATGTGCCGTCCATTTCCATTGAACGACGGCGACTTGTGACGCGGCTACTCTGTCCTTAGAAGACTCGAGTACCCTTGCTTCGCCAGCAATCGTCATTTTGCCCTTGTAGTGTGACCATAGCCTCGCGAGAAACTTGACATCTTGAACACAGTACTGCCTAATATCTTCTGACAAGGGACGCTCATTGAAAACCTCATATCGCCCGCCGTGCTCGGGGGCAAAAAGTTGGAGACCTTTGTCTTTGGTTTTGTCCCAGGCAGCCCGCTCAGCTGGACCCATAGGAGCATCGTTTTGAATGCACCGGGCCGGCCCGTTAACGCATCGCCTTGAAAAATTCCTTGTCGCGAGCTCCATCAATTGCAGGTCCCATATGCCAGCGAGGCTGATGTGGAAGTGGCTGTAGAGCGCGTCGGAGTCGCTCCGCACATCGAAAAACACCTTCGGTATGGCATCGGATTCCAGTATCTTCTTGAGAGTCTGGTCAAGGGTCCCACGCGTAGAAAACGCTTTGTCACGGAGCGTGTGGACGTCGACGAGGTACGTCTGGTTCGTTGGTCGAACAAAGATTTGAAGAATTGATATGCTGCCGTGCCGGAGAGGTTGACACCCTCGAGGTCGATGTAGAGTGATGGCGGGACGGTGGCTGTACATACAGCTTGTCCACGAGGACGGCCACTGCTGCAGGCGTGTCCACAAGGCCAGACTCGGAAGTGTGCATAGGTCAATCCCTGCTAGGGTTGTTGCAATGGCGTCCACCTCTTGCTCGCTGTTCGAGTCCTCGGGCGAGGGGGAGATCACCGCATCAACAGAATCCCCTTTTTCCGTGTCGTTGGGCGTCACTTTGAAGAAAAAATACATGCATGTTAGAAAATACCATAATAATCAACTTAAATTACCCTTAGGCTGTGGCTCTTGGGGAGGTATTGGTATGAAGCTTACTGATACCCTCGCTGGGGGCCGACTTTTCAGAGGACTTGGTTGGCATATCTGCTGGGTATGCAACGGAGGATGTGTGTTTAGGTATAAGATAGGCGAAACGTAAGAGGGCGAAGAGGGGGCTTTTATAGACGCGTAGGAGTTAGCAAGCTGACTCAACAGAAAACAGTAAAAAGAAAAGGTTGTCTTCATATTGTGTCATTGGTCTATGGTCTGCTGTTGTACGGAGTATAAGAATGAGATGTGACAAGGTCTTACTGACAACGTTGCTAAAATTGGTCAGGATTTGGAGCAAATCACTACTGCTAAATGAATAGCACCGTTTTGCCATTATTCGGCGGTCTTGTGCCAGATTACAGAGCCTTGCGTCTCATGTTCTGCCCTGAACAACGGTCTAGCAGATAATGAAGACCCAGCTGGCAAAACGATGCCCGAATCAGCACAAAATATTACAACAACCACAGAACGTTGCTCTCGTCAGACATTGCCCCTTTTCTCTTTTTTATTACTATTCTTTCGGCGATAGCCAACACCAGTGCACCATCTCCCGCCGTATCTGTCGATTCTCTGGGCATTCCTCTGCGGAGCCCTCGTGGCGTTTTGGTGTGGGCGGATGTCTGCTTCTGGGCATAAGAAGAGAGAATCAAGCTCTGAGGCTGAAGTGAAGCCTTCTTAGCGGAGCATGGCACTGCTTTCAGCACCCACAAAAATATGGAGTAATCTTATGTCCACATTCACGTCCATTTAAGCAAAGTCGTTGAAGCAGATGCAGGGAAAGAGTAGTGAGATTTGACTGCTATTCACGTTTGTTCGCCAATATGATATCCGCCCCATCAATCCAAAGCCTTGTCCGTTTTCCGTATACGTATCCTGTATATGTTATATGTATGCCGTGTTCCGTGTGTGTATGCGTATGGTGCTGATACTACGCTGCTTAGTCGTTGTGGCCGGTAGCCACGCCCCAGAAGTAGCAGGCCCAGCCACCCAGCGTCAGGGCAAACAGCGCGGCCAGCGAGAATTTGCTGAGGCGCTTGTTCCAGACCGCGCGCTCGCCCGTCTCAAAAGCCTTGCGTGCTGCATTGATCTGCTCGCCCTGGGCAAAGCGCTTCTTGCGCGACCACTGCAGCCGGCCCAGCTCGACGGGGCTGACCCAGCGCGTGCCGCCAATGACGAGGCAAATGCCGACAAGGAGAGAGCCAGCGGCCAGGATGACGTAGACAATGATGACGTGGTTATAGGTGTCGTTGTCGTGGTCCTGGATGACACCCGTGACAATACGCATGATGATGCTCATGACGTTGTTGAGGCAGATCTTGACCGCGTACGCCGAGCCAAAGACGTCCTGGTACCACATGCTGGTGCGGATGGCGTCGATGATGACCGTGGGGCCCAGCGAGACGGCAAACGCGTAGAAGCCAAAGCCGGCGGCCGTGCCGCTCATCGTGCCCGCCCACATGATGAGGGACATGGACAGGAACATGCCCGTGCCGCACACCATCATGACGCTCAGGCGCTGGCCCAGCACGTCAATGAAAATGCCCAGCAGGGGCACCAGGAAGAAGCCCATGTACTGGGTCAGGCCCGAGTAGAAGCCGGCCTTGATCGACGACACGTGGAAGCGCTGCTCGGCCAGCTCAGTGGCGTTGGTGCCAAACACGCTGGCCGTCGTTGTCTGGAAGCCCGTGAACATGATAATGGTCCAGAAGGGCCAGGGCAGGCGCGCAAATTGCTTCCACTCGACCTTGCGGTTGCTCTCCGTCAGGACCTCGCCCGTAGCCGGGTCCGCCTTGCCGCCGCTGCTGTAGTGCCTGTTGCACCAGCGGGTGAAGAGGTAGAAGGCCACCGTCACAAGGTTGGTAAAGGCATTCATGACGACGCTCATCCAAAAGGTCCAGCTGAAGTCACCCATGTTTTTGGCAATGATGTTTGCCGAGATCTGGCCGATAAACGAGCCGATCTTGCCGAGACCCAGCTCAAAGCCGAGCGTCGAGGCAAATCCGTCCGAGGGCGCAAACCACGACGAAAAGACCTTGTACTGGGCCACCTGCGTGGCCACGTCGCCCAGGGACTGGATCACCGTGGCGCCGAGCATGAACTTGAAATTGCGCGTCGTCGTAGCAGCGGCCACCAAGATCGAGCCCGCCGTGAACAGCAGGTTGCCCCAAAACGAGCGTGCTGGCACCGCCCAGGCGGTCCGTGTAGATACCGGTGACAATGATGAGCACGGACTTGATGAAATCGTTGGTGGCATCGAGGAGTGCGTACTGCGTGTTGTTGATACCCATGCCCTTGGGAGGTCAGTATTCAATCGCAAGTCTTTTGGTACCCGGTGAGGAAAGAGAGAGAGAAAGCGAAAGAAGAAAACAAACGTACCGCTTTGAGTGCTGTCTTCATGGCACCAGTGACGCCGCTGCTCCAGTGCGAGCCAAAGCCAATGAGAGACACCAGGATCACAGAGACAAGCTTGTGCGTCAGCGTGACCTTTTTCGTGCGGCCACCGGCGCTGTGCAGTGACGCATTGTCGCTGGCGTCGTTGACAGCAAAGACGCCGTCGGCCACGGGCTGCTTTTCGAGGGCGCCATTGTCATTGTCCGATCCACGAACCGACGTGTGCACACTGTCGGCAGTAACTTCCGGAGACGCCATCTTGAAGAGAGCGGTACAGGAAAAGAAGCAACGAGGAGGAGATGAAGAGAAGAGAAGGAGATGTGGAAGATGGAGGACCACAATCAGATTGAGCACGATTGAACAAGGGAAAGGCTGCCTTTTTATCAGATCGAGCGATCTCCCACGCGGGCGTGGCTGTCAAGGGACCTGCCGCATTGTGGGCAAAATTTTGGCAGCGAGACCGGACAACGTGGACATCACGAAACTCGCGAATCCACGCGGTGAGACGATGTAATGGGATGGAAGTTGATAAACTAACGTTCTGAAGGTGCAGCTACGGTAGGCGACCCTTTAGCAGACGACAGCTCCCTTTTTTTCTGGCTGCCTCGCTGCTTTGTTCGTGTTTTCTTGTAGTTTTTTGCGCCTTCCAAGACCGCTACTACGACTGCCAAGACGCACTTGGCCGGAAGAGAAATAGATCGTCATTTGAGGAACAGATGGGTCGTTCAGTGGGCTACTAGGGAGCGTGAAAGCACGACAAGTCGAGTGGGAGGGTGGGCACGTTTTCTTTTCCTCCCGTGGCGCAACTGCCGGACCCACCATCCATCATCGGAGTGTCCTTTTTTTATCTATCGATCTCATCTTATCAGTAGGACCGAGAGGAAAAATAAACCCGAAAGTCGATAACCGATAACCGATCGAAGTCAAGGGCACCAAAAAAGGCGAACAGCAAAACTGTGCGAAGAAAGGCCTAAAATGCCAGACGCTGTGGAGCACGTGGTTTTATAGTACTCCCTGTTTACTTTTTTATTCTCTTATTACCTCTTTCTCATCCTCTGATTCTTCTTCGGCTCGTGACTTGCCGCGGATAGCAGACATAGCAGACCAACATCGAAAACCATCGCTGATGAGACAACGGCAAAGCGTCAACACCCACCGGCCCTTTTTTATCTGGCGTTATTACAGCATCATGCTCGGCCTCTGGTTTACGTAAAAGTCGATTGCCGCGTATTGCAAGTGCGGCCTCGGTGGTGCGCCGAGGCGAAAACTGACTCGAGTTCGAACCCTTTTTTCGATGCAGCTTGCTCTTTTATTCTGTTGAGACATCTGTTGGGTACTTTTTGGTCTTTTGCCATCCTGTTCACGTCCAGTTTTGCCACAAGACGCGTGTGGCATTTCAAAAAGGACCCTTGAAGACCTGCTGGGTTTCGGGCGCTTACATTACTCGCGTGGTTTTCTGTTTGCGGGCCTTAGGCCGCCGAATAGGGACGTATCTGCCGGCCTACTACGCCCTTTGAGGCAGTTGCTGGCCGGCAGCCAAGACGTCGGTGGAGAAGGCTGTCGTGTCCCTTTTTTGACGTGCGTATGTGTCCCATCATGTTGTTTTCTTTTTTCATTGTTCGTCTTTTGCATAAATTCTCATTGGACCTTCATCCTGAAAAGCTTTTACACGGTCATGCGATATCCATCTTTGAAGAAAGGCTGCATCGGATTTTTTTATTTATTTTTTTCGTCTTTTATCTCGATCGTTTGTGGAATTGTTCCATTTTGTCGTGATTTTTTTCAAGCCCCCCCCCCCCCCCCCCGCCCGCCCCCCCCCAAAAAGACGAAAGCATAAATCGTTAATATTGAAGCAAATGAAAGCTAATGAAAAACACGGACCTGACCAAAGGCACCCGACTATTACATTCACATCATTATCGCCACAAAGAGACCCTTCGTTACTCGTTACCGTATTCCCTGAATGCTAAATGCGCCCCCAAGCCGCTCTATTCTTTACGTGCCCGGCGCCGCTTTCTCGCTGGTCGGCCTGCTCTGCGGCGCACCGGTCCTGGCGCTTCTACCTCTTCAATATTAGCATCATTATCACCATTGCCAGCGCTGCGAGTACGTTTTGATGGCCGGGAGGGTCCTGCCTCCGCCACAGCCTGTGCTCTGGCCTGCAAGCGCCTGCTCCTCCGTGGCGGTGACGACTGGTGCTGGACAGCACCGTTGGTCCGCTGTGGCAACTCGCGCGGCTGCTCAGGTGCAGGGGCTGAAGGAAAGCGGAGGGGATGCTGCAGGTGAGCCGCCTTCTTGAAACCTCAACTGACGTCGTCCACGCCCCCTTGGCCGTCTTTGTTGCCGCTGCTGCTGCTGTACCTGTACTGGAGATGGTGGTGATGGCAGTGATGGCAGTGCTGCGGTGATGGCGCACGAACCAAACAGAAAACCACGCGGGTGTGCTTCGAAGAAATCGTCGGATACCCGCCACGAGCATGCTCTTCTTCTGGCGGCCCCTCCGGCAAACGCCGAATTTGTTCCTGCGGAGGGACTGGAATCTCGAAAAGGAGCCAACAGATCTCGGCGGTCGGGACTCCTCTTGTGCAGGTTGACGCCCAAAGAGGTCACCGTATTCCTCAGGCGGCAGAGGACGTGCTGCCTCCTCCCGTCGCCTGTCGCCACCCTGCCTCTGGTCTTCCTCCTCCTCCATCTCCTCGTCATCATCTTCGTCGTCATCATCAACCCAGTCCCTGCCTTCCTCTTCAGCCAAATGGCGTTGCAAAAATTTGTCTAGGGTTCTTCGTGCATCCACCGGAGACCTGGCATCACAGTCCAGCGTGGATCCCAGATGCCCCAGCGGACCCACGCGGCCTTGACTGTCTCGTAGGCTATGCTGTGGACGTCAACCGGTGCCTTGCGTAAGGGTGCTGGGACAGGCGGCACCATGCTCTGCAGACGCCGTTGCTCATACGCCTCGTCTTTCGCACGTTCCTCTGCAAAACTGCCGGGCATATCACCTGGACGTATCGTGCGGTCTGCGAAGTGTTTGCGTTTCGGAAGAGGTAGTGCATCGAGGTCGCCGACCAGCCCCAGTAATAGGTCACGTTCTTTACCGACTTGGTAGACAAACTGGTTAAAGGGCCGTGACGGGGCGGTCGCAGCAGCGGCTACTGTAGCACGGGTACGGCCGTTGCCGCTTCGCGGCTGTGCTCCTTCTGCGGCAGTACTTCTGTTGGCTCGTCTTCATGCGGCCAGTAGTCACCATAAAGCGGGCTGGATGCCCCAAGTAGCACATCCAGAGGCCCCGTTCTCGCCAACGTGCCCGAATCAGCGTCCTTGGCATCCTTGATGTTTTCTCTGATGAAGAGGGCACGCTTACGTTGGTGTCTTCAGAGCCGGAAACTGGACGCCTGTCTCGGCTCTTCGTCATAAGGGCCTCTGTAATGCGCAAAGCCAGAGCAAAAGACTGGTTCTGAACTGAGGCGACGGGCGGTCATTCCGTGCTTGATGTCGAGGTCGTGCTCGCGCTGGCGCCGTCTTGCCGCTACGGCTTCGGGCAAGTCATCAGCCTCGTCGCTGAATAGCGGTGATTGTGATGGTTCATCGGGCTCCGTGGGTGTCCCACTGACGGTGGAAGGGGGATAATAGGGTGGTGGTGGTTCGTCGCGCCGTCGCCGTCGTCGTCGTCGCGCCAAAACGCTGCAATGCGCGATCGAGGAGTGCCGTGTTCTCCGCGAGGCGGGCGAGCGCGTCGTGGACGTCGTAGAGTCCGTCACCGTGGATGTTGTTTGCCATCGCGAAGCAAATCAGAGGGTTGTGCGCGAGCATGGGCGATTACGATGGGCGCGGCACAGCGTTGTGGTTGTGTGCAAGAAAAAAAAGAGAGCAAGTTTGGGGATCTCAACGTTTCGTTGTTAGGACTGCGAGGCAGCTGCGGTCAGTGCCTAATAATAGTGCGGGAAACGAGCTCCAGCACCTGGAGGCTGGTGGTGCACGACCAACACGGGCGCTAACTGAGTATGCTGATTAGTTTATCACTTTCCATGGGCGTCTACAGGTGAATAGGGCCAATTGTATCTTACGGTTAAGGAGTGCAGGATTTCCTTTGCCTGGCTCTTGTCTCGTTTTACTTTTTTGTTATTTTGGTTGGTGCTTGACGAGATGGTTGGGTTAGGCAACCAAGTCAATTTTCTCACAGGACACAACGGCGGCTTTAATGCAAATCATCCAATGGTTTTCTTACTAAATCAGGCAACTTCCCCTAGCGCCCGTCCACTGACATTTGGCCCTTAGCCCGGCCGCCAATACACGAAACAGAACAGGTGTCAGAAAAAAGCAAAGGTGTCAAACAGATTAAAGGGCCTGAGGCCACCAAGGAAACCATATAGGGTCAGAGACCAAACTTGCCACCAGTTTTAGCATAATTTTGGGGTCAATAACCTCTCGCACTTTCCCTCCTTCACTCAATCAAGCATACACATTCTGACAACAGGGTGTCTCGCCATGAAATCGATTGGCTACAAAGGGCGTCACAACACGTCTTCCTCCACCGGGCAATCCTTCACTCAATCAAGAGCTTGGTACCAGACAGCGATAAGCACACAGAATCATGTAGAAGGGTAGCCCTTTTTATGGCAGAGAGAGCTCCGCGCGCGCGTAAAGTGACAAGTAAAGAAAAGAATATGAAAGCAAAAACCTGGACATGATCCCTAGGAAGAGGACGAAAACAACGTATAAGAAGACACGATCGACTCAGACTCCCTCAATATCATTTTGTGTTGTTTTCAATCCCCAAGCCCCACGGGCAAACTCACGTCAACCCACCCACAATGGCCACTGCCCATATTCCCGGGCCCGTTCGCCCCCCGCATCCCCTGGCACTCTTTCGCCTCAAGCCGGTCAACAATGCTGCGTGGGCAGTTGTGAGAAACCAAACAATCGGCAATATGTCTCCGGCGACGGTGGCAAGAGCAGTATCTCGACATTGGCGGCATTCCTTCTGCGTCAACGATGGCGTCACGGTGGCCACAGCTGGCCGCGTCGGAGACATCAAGTGCTGGGCTCTTCTGTTTTCTCGTGTGCAATGCTCTTTTGAAGTCGATCCCGTCTCCAAGGTCGTCATGCTCCTAAAA
>JADMNF010000289.1:0-24056 GCA_016097085.2 Sporothrix curviconia
GATGATCACAGCTGGGCTCAATCAAACACGAACCCAGGTCGTTGTGCTCGGAACAGCGGCAGCATTTGGCCACTACTGCAGTCAGCAGCATCAACAGCAGTCCGTTGGCGCTTCTGACCTCGTTCCAGACGGGTATCTCTGGCAGTTTTCCTCTCCCGACACTCTCCCCGACCCTCCTCCTTGGCCAAAACGAACGCGGCACTCTCTAACGGCGCGTTTGCCTATATCCTCGAGCTTGCCCAGGGCAACGATCCCATCAAGTCTGCGAGCAACACCACCACCATAGCTAGCGGCGCGAACGAGACACTCAGCAAACCCGGCCGCGCCCGTCTGTGGGTGAACCAGTGGGACAACCTCGACGGGTCGATCGAGCGTGGCTACGGCGGCAGGTCGCTGTTCTTTCGCCGGTGGCAAGGTCGTCGCCGATCTGCGCCGAGCTGCCGCCTATGCCCGATCCTCGCTCCGTGGGGATTAAACGCCGTCGTGGTCAACAATGTCAATGCCGACGCCGCACTCGTGCACACGCGGCCAACATCGAGGGACTCGGCCGCATTGCCGATGCATTCCGGCCTTCGGTGTCCGTATCGGTGTGTCGCTCAACTTTGCGGCGCCGCAGTCTGTGGAGGCTGCAGACGTACGACCCGCTCGATGCGTCCGTCGTGGTTCTTTTGGGACGACGTCACTGCACAGCTGTACAAGCGCATCCCCGACCTGCCGGGTTCCTGGTCAAGGCGACTCCGAGGGCCAGCCGGGACCCAGAAAGTACGGCCGGTCGCTGGCCGCGGGTGCCAACCTGTTCGCTCGCGCTCTCCGCAAGCACTCTTCTGCACCGCCGACAGCCCGGCATCCTCATGTACCGCGCCTTTGTGTACGACCAGCTCCAAGAGTCCAACTGGAAGGCCGACCGGGCAACGCGGCCGTCAGCTACTTTGCGGCGCCGCAGTCTGGTTTGACGACAATGTCGTGGTGCAGGTCAAGTACGGCCCATTGACTTTCAAGTGCGCGAGCCCGCAAGCCCGCTGTTTGGGCACCTGCCAAAAAAGACCAATGGCCGGCCATCGAGCTGCAGGTAACACAAGAATACCTGGGCCAGCAGTGCCACCTGGGTCTACCTGCCGCCGCTCTGGCGGACGGTGCTGGACTTTGACATGGGCAAGACGAGCGGCAAGGCCTCGCTGGTCCGGGATATCGTCACCGGCACACACTTCAGCCGGCCTCTGGCGGCTCGGCCGGCGTGGTCAACGCGGGCACGAGCGATACGTGGCTGGGCAGCCACATGTCACAGGCCAATCTGTATGCATACGGCCGCATGGCCATGGGACCCTTCGGGCGGCGACGACGACAACGACGCAGCCACGCCGAGGCACATTATCGAGGCCTGGACGCGGCTGACCTTTGGTGGCAGTCCCGCCGTCGTCGACACCATCGCAGACATGGCGCTGGCCTCGTGGCCTGCGTACGAGAACTACAACGGGCAACCTGGGCATGCAGACCCTCACCGACATCCTCTACACCCACTTTGGCCCCAACCCGGCCTCGCAGGACGGCAACGGCTGGGGCCAGTGGACGCGCGCCGACAAGAACGGGCATGGGCATGGACCGGACGGTCCGCAACGGCACCGGCTTCGCCGGCCAGTACGTTGGAGCAGAGGTGGCCGCCCGGTTTGAGTCGGTTGACACGACGCCGCAGGATCTGCTGTTGTGGTTCCACCACGTGCCGTATACGCAGCCCTTGCCCGGCCCCCGTCCCGGCGAGAACAACAACGGTCATTCAGCACATCTACGATGCACCACTATGCCGGCGCCGAGACGGCCGCCTCGTTTGTCACCCGCTGGGCCGCTCTCAATGCTCGCAACGCGCTCAACGTCGACGCCGAACGCTACGCCAGCATTGCCGCAAGCTCGCGTTCCAGGCCGGCACGCGCTCGTCTGGCGTGACGCCGTCTGCGCGTTCTTTGACGGCCTCTCGGGCATTGCCGATCGCCACGGCCGCGTTGGGCACCACCCGTGGCGCATCGAGGCCGAGGCCATGACACTGCACGGCTACACGCGGCAGGCCGTCTCGCCCGCCATCGCCGCGTCCGGCGGCCAAGCCATTGTTGCGACAGGCCGGGCCAAGCCAGCGCGTCCGCCCCGATCCCGCCGTCCATCCCCCCCGGCGTCTACACGCTGGCCGTCAACTACTTTGACCTCGCTGGCGGCCGCGCGTCGTACGAAGCACAGATCAGCGGCAAGACGGTCGGCAACTGGACGGGCAGCGCCGAGGACGTGTTTGGCAAGGCGACATCCACGCATTTGGACGGCCACTCGGCGATGCGCGTGTCGTTTGCGGGCGTTGTCGTGGCGGCGCGGTTGACACGGTGACGGTGCTGGGCACGCCGGACGGCGCAGAGGCAGGCGCCCCTGGACTACGTGTCGTTCCTGCCGACGGCGTTGTCGATTAGCGGTCAATGGGGACCGGCAGCTGCCTATATAACAGACTAGAGCCGTGGCTAGTCTTCACAGTTTGAGTCATCACAAAGGTGGGATGCCAGAGTGGTCTAATGGGTATGATTAGAAATCATATGGCTTCGGTCGCGTGAGTTCAAATCTCACTCCCATCGATGATTTTTTTGCTTTTTCTTTTTTTTTTGCGTTTTTAATTTTTGTTTACGTTGTAAATTATGTGCAACGCCAGCACTAATAGATACGAGAAGGTTTTTTTTTGTAAAATATAAAATAAAGTATAGTGAATTGTTGATTGCCACAAAACCTAGCTTGTCAAAGGTCTGATACTTGCCTGCCTTTTGCGAATGCAATCCACAAGGCGCTTTTCTAGAGCTGTATTGGGCATACTCTCTTTTCTGAAAAGGACACTTTATTTGCCCTCATTTTCCCAGGGCCCGCAACGTCGTGGCAGCGGCTGCGCGGACAGTAGCCAGGAAGAGGGGGAGCTCGACAGCAAGCAACAATGTGCTCACAATGCCTGTCGAGTACTTTTTATATGCAGGTGACGGAAGAAGCAAGCAAAAGAAAAAGACAAACGTAAGAACAAATGCATCACTCGCCAAGATCGCCAGAGGGATTGGCCTGCTGAATACCCCAACAAGACAAAAGTTGGGGGTCGACGCGGCACGGATATGACAAGGAGCACACGAGAGAAAAAGAAAAGAAAAGAAAAGAAAAGAAAAGAAAAAGAAAAGAGAAAAGAAAACGAGGAAAGGAAGAACGGCACGCTGAAACAATAAAAAGCGAGCTGTCAAATAATGACATAAACCAAAAGGAACCATTGAAAAGAGAAAAGAGAAAAGAGAAAAGAGCATAGAGATGAGGAGTCACAGACGACCACTTCTTGGCTGAGCCTGGGCAGACTTGTTACCCATCCTCATTGGCTTCTTCCAAGCTTTTCTTGTGTGAATACCAAATACGTCGATGCCACTCGCCATATGCACCCCGTAATGTAACGACGGGATGTGTAACAGGCTGACCCTGCCCTTTGCGGGTGTCTGTGGTACTTTCCGGGTTGATTTCCAGGCTCGTTGCCTTCCTAACCTGTTGCAAAGCCGGCTGTCAAAGGGCCGGGGTACAGAGAATGCAATATTATTGCCTTGGTAGTTCTTCTTTTAAAAACACAACAACATCAACCCTTCGTGTGATCTTGGTATTGAAGAGACTTATGGCACTTGGCTGGCACTGGTGGGAAAAGAAGGTGTCATGGACACGGACGAGTTGCCACAAAAGACACGGCATGGGGCTCGGAGGGTGGGAGAGGAGGAGGGTGGACGAGAAGCTGAGGGACAAGTGTTACCAACGGAATAAAATCCAGCAAGTGGGCACAAGACTCGGAGGATGTTGTCAGAAAAGGAGGGAAACGGCAAGCCCAAAATCCAATAACTGAAAAAGACTGAAACCACATATGTTCAAAAGACACGTTCCAAGACTGCAAATACGAAGAGCAAAGACGAAAAGCAAAGACGAAAAAGGGAAAGAAAACGTGGTGATCAGCAAGACCCACGACAGCGTGTGCAAGTGCCTGTTAGCGCTGAAACAGCCCCGTAGCGGGTCTCCTCTCCCACTGTAAAAGACCCCTGTCTCTCACGTGGGGGCTGGACTGGTGCTGGAGGTTCTGCTCAAGCTTTCAACGGCAACTAAAAAGGTAAGATGGGGCGTCAAGCACTGGCGTGCATTTTCAAGGAGCCTCACGAGGCGAGCTGACAACGGTCTCCATCTGACAAACATAAACGTCGACGACAGACGACACATGTTTTATTCCCTTTTCGATAAAGATGAGAAGAAAGGGAAAGGGAAAAGGAAAAGAAAAGAGCCACAGCGCAAGGTGCCGGTGGGTGGAGACTCCCAAAAAGTAAGAAAGAAAGAAGTCCAGGTTTGCGTACCCTCGAGATGTCGCGAACGAGAGTCGTGGAAGGATACAAGCTATCGCATTGCTTGCCCAGCACCGGTTTCGTCCCGCTCAGAGAAAAGAGATGCAGTTTCCTCCACCAGGCGACGAGTCGACCAGGGATGTCCCTGCTCGGGCACTCCCTACCGTCCGCCGAAAGCGCTTCCAGAGAAGGGATACTTTGTGCATGGACAGAGGATGGAGTATCTTACATGTACTTTGAACACAACAAATGTGACTTGTAGAAAGTAAAAACGGCAGGCCAGAGTGGAAGAGCACGCGTGGGCGGGTCCCGCGGTGCCGTGTTTTCCTTGGCGGGTGTCTCGTGTCGTCGTTTTTATTTGCTTTCTTCAACCAACCGGTTTTTGTTTTATTTTGTTTTATTTTGCTCCATCCTATTTTGTTTTTTTCTTACCTTTTCCAGGGATCGGCGCTGGTGCCGCGGGTGGTCAGCCAAGTTTGGATGGTCGACGTCAGTAGTATTTTTTTTACCCTTTTCCCCCTTTTCCCTTTTTTCTTCTTTTCTTCTCCAGCTCTGGCGGTGTCCTGCCGTCTGCCGGCCGACCATCACATCACAGTCGTACCGGGCAGCCCCCTTCCCTCGTCCCCATAGAGGCCCTCCCTCCATCACAGAGCCTTGCCGAAATGGCCTCCGATGGTGGACACGGGACAGAAAGGAAGACTGCGGAAAAGGAAGAGCATCCATAAATACGGGAGCAACGAAGCTCTCGTATCGAGGACGGTCTGCCGGAGCCTTTCTGTTCTCCTCTCGATTATTCTTCTACGCCCACTTGGTCTTATCCGAGAAGCAGGCGGCGCACCGGCTGTTTTCTGATCTTGTGTAAGCCGCCTTCCCCCAAGGATCTACAGTCCTCAAACTGCCTTCTTTCTAACATGATGCATGCAGGCCACTGCTCACTGCTATTCACACCCTCGCGTTGCCACCATGTCGTTTGCATTGACATCCAAGGCGTCGCTCCGCCTGCATAGCTTCTGCACCTTCTTTGCTGTCGTTCTCTTGTCTGGGGTATGTCTCGCCATTCGTCCACCCGCTTTGCCCACCCACTTCCCCCACTCCCATCCCATTCGGTCGACTAACACTCTTCCTCTCCTCTTCCTCCTCCTCCTCACAGCTACAATGTAGGCATCCTCTCGTCGGTCCTCGTTCATCCCGGCTTCATCGCCCAGCTCCACAACCCCGACGCCGCCCACAAGGGTGTCATCACCGCCATCTACTACCTCGGCACGTGGCTGTCCTACGTCTTTGTGTCGCGCGCCGTGAGTGACTACTTCGGTCGCCGCTTATGCCGCGCTCATCGGCACGTTTATTTGTCTGCTTCGGCTCCGCACTACAGACCGGTGCGACCGGCGGCGGTGCCTACGCCATGGTCATTGCCGGGCGTATCAATTGCCGGCTTTGGCATAGCCATTGTCAGCACGAGCGTGCCGCTGTACCAGAGCGAGATTGCGCCCGCCCGCCAACGCGGCCGCTTTGTCGTCATGAACCACATTGGCATGGTGGCCGGCCTTGGCCGTTGGCTTCTGGGTGGGCTACGGCATCACCTTCTGGGACACGCCGCGGGCCTGTCGATGGGCTGGCGCGTGTCCTTGGCCGTGCAGTTTGTCCCGGCGGTCATCTTCATGGCCGGCCTGCCCTTCCTGCCCGAGACGCCCCGGTGGCTCGTCGAACACGACTACCCCGAGCGTGCGCATGCGGTGCTCTTGTACCTGCGCGAGGGCCTCTGCTCCGACGACGAGACGCGCCACGAGCTGGACGAGATCTGCGCCGACGTGGCCGAGTTTCGCGCCTCGGCCTCAACTGGACGTCGCTCTTCCGCGACCCGTCGCTGCGCGGCCGGCTCTGGCGCGCCGCCCTGCTGCAGTTCATGGCGCAAATGTGCGGCGCCACGGCCATGAAGTACTACCTGCCCACGCTCTTCAAGGCGCTCGGCCTCGGCACGCGCTTGTCGCTGCTGGCCGGCGGCATCGAGAGCACCCTCAAGATCGGCTGCACGGTGCTCGAGATGCTCATCATCGACCGCGTGGGCCGCGCATCACGCTGACCGTGGGCGCTGCCGTCATGTCCGTCGCGATGCTCATCAACGGCGCGCTGCCGCTCGCCTACCCGCACAATGTCAACCGCGCGTCCGACTACACGTGCATTGTCTTTATCTTTGTGTACTCGCTGGGCTACAGCATGGGCTTCGGCCCGGCGTCCTGGGTCTACGGCTCCGAGATCTTCCCCACCAGCCTGCGCGCCCGCGGCCTCAACCTCTCGGCGTCCGGCGGTGCCATTGGCTCCATTGTCGTCGCGCAGGTCTGGCCCGTGGGCGTGGCCAACCTGGGCGCGCGCATCTACTTTTTCTTCATGGCCATCAACGTCGTGTGCGTGCCCATTATCTGGTTCCTCTACCCCGAGACCAAGAACTTGCCGCTGGAGGGGATGGACGCTCTGTTTGGCAAGGTGGCCGGCGTGCACCACCGCCGCAGCGAGGAGGACCGCGACGCCGGCGCATCGTCGCGCTGGGCCGAGCACGGAGCGGGTGACGGTGCGGACCGACCGCGACGGCGCCAAGCTGGTGCACCACGACGAGGAGGTGTAACGGGGATCGGATCGGGGCTCGGTCGGGGGTAGTGATGCGTGCTCAGCAGCGCGGGCGAGACATGTCCGGTGCGTCGGGAGTTTTACGGCCTTTGTTTCGAGGGTAGGCGTTTGCAGAGTTTGTATATTGTTTGTCGAGCTTCTGTTGTCAGCGCATACATGACAGAAAAGACAAAAGACGAAAAAAAGGCAATGCCAGATTCATTTCCAAGCACGTGGCACATATCAGGTATCAGGGACTGGCAGACGGCCTACCAGGCGGGTAACATGGCGAGGCTGTGAACTTGCCATGGCGCGATCATCTCAGATGACCTCGGATGACCTCAGATGACCTCTGCCGAGCACGCAACACGCAAGACACGGCGGCTCTGGGCCATATCTGCCGTTTGTCTCATCTTGGATTGTATGCTCAGCATAGCCTGGCTTGATGCGATCTGTATTTGTCAGTTGCCCGACAAGCCACCTGCCACCGTGCTGTCAGCGACGACGACGTACCCGGGAGCAAATGCCAAAAGACAACGATACGCTGCTGGAATGTGGCGTCTGTCGCCGGAAGCTGTGCCATTCCTCGCAGGCGTGGTGTTAGTGCGATGCGAAGCCCAAAGTGCGCCAGAGTTGCCCTGATGTTGAGGCAGGTGTAGACCGGTAGACCGTGTAGACCCTGTGGTTCCTTCCCTCTTCTCTTTGTTCTGCGCCGGCGCCATGCATGACTGTAACCCATCCGTCTTGTTCTGCTATAAAAAAAGCAACGAACTAGGAAGGCGCAATCGCTGCTTGCTTCTAGACCTCTTTTGTTCGCTAGGGCCTGGGTTGCTCTTTTCCTATGGAGGCTTTCACATGAAGGAAACAACGGAACCAAACACCCGACAGAGCTGCTTCCTAAAGCGGCTGTATCTCTGTGTGCTTGTGTGCGTGTGGTTTGCTCTTTCTCTCGTGTGTGACTGTATATGCAAAGAGAAAGATGCAGGAGGCAGCGGCAGCACCTTCCCTCTTTGGCGTGTAGTATTCCGCATCGTGGCTTCCCCAATCGTAGGTGCAGCAGTGCTTGCCTCCTTCCCTTTCTACTCTCTTCCCCTTTCGCATCGTCGCCAGTTCTGTGTTACCCCCTTCTTTGTGCTTCTCGTTCTCCATTCATCAATTCACATTTATTTTGCACCGCCCAACAACGCCGTGCGCCACCCAACGCTCCAGGGCGATCGCCAGGCCCCTATTTCCACGTTTCTGTTGCTCGTACCTCTGCAACGGTGACCAGGCTATTTGCTGGCCTGATCTATCTTACATCCTTATACTTTTATCCTTCCTTGCCTCCACGCCGTCGTCTGTGGTCCTTCTCGCCAGTTCCATATTGACATTTTCGCCCTTTTTTTCGTTCCTTCTACATCACAGCTCCTCTGCCTATACAGTGCCGGCGTTTGTTTCGTCCCATCTTTGCCTTTCTGAGCCCCGAGCTCTATCCTTTGCTTTCCTTGTCTTCCCGGGCCCGCGACGGCTATCAACATCTCAGTTTCCCGCCTTTTCGCGATCCAGCCGTTGCGTCTGCCTCTTTTTGCGTACGGAGTACGGAGTACAAGTAATACATACACAGTAATACGGAGTACGCCGTGCTCTGCTCCACTGTCCTGCTGGCTAGCTGCAGCCCTGCAACACGCACGGCTTTGCAATCCCAAACAAACCGGTATGACAGCAGCTGTGTTCGAAACAGGGCAATTTAAAGCTCCAGACTGTTTACTGAGATAAAGCTGACCACCCGTATCATCGCCCCATCCACCGCAGCAGACGGCACTGTCGGTCGTTTCAGCCAATAGCCAGCACCATCCATGGGCTTTTTGACGCTTTTGACGCTTTTCGACCTCTTCTTTCTGTCTCCCCCTGCCCCTTGAACTCTCGTTATTCTTTATCCAGTGCCCTGGCCCGTTACCCACTTTCCTGGCATTCTTTCTCCCCCCCACCGACACTTCTCGCCACTAACCCTATCTCACCATCTGCTTTCCCCTCCCTCCTCCACCAGACTTCCAGGCCAGAGCAATACGGAGTAATAGATTGCAGATATTGGCGTGAGACGAAGAGACAGCTCATCACGGCCCAATTCCCAACTCTCAATTCCCAACTCCCAATTCCCAATTCCCAATTCCCATACCTTGGAGGAACAAAGAAAAGCTTCTGCGAGTATCTCGCAAAACCAATCTGCCGGAAAATTTACTGCCGCACGGTGCCATCATCCACGACCACTCTCCACAATCATTTCGCGTTCTCGCTCAATTCTCCAGCAGAACTTTGTCCTGCCGTCGCCAGGGATTTGCCACCTGTATGAAAGACATCCAGCACACCCTCCATCAGCTTTTACTGGAATTGGCAAGACAAGCCGGCTGCCGACACACTAAACCCAGCTGCTCGAAAAGTAAGACGCTCCTCACTGACTTCTCTTTTCTAGAACCATCAAATACATGACCGAATAGACTTTCTTCATCATCTATAGTCGGTTCTTTTTGTCTCGGGACGGTGTATACAAACTACGCATCCTTAATCCTTCGGTACTCGCGCGCAGGGCCTCTTTCCTTTGCCAGCCTTATCGCATGATCCTCATGTGACAGCAAGGTTCGACTACCTGTACCTTTGAGCAGACACCGCCTGGACGGATACGTTTTACGGAGTACACAGTACACAGTGCACGCTGGTGATCGGAGATTGGCGCGGTCGACCGACGACCCGCCTGCCGCCCTCCACCTCCCTGCTGGCTTGATCTTGCCCGGCCTGGATTGGCCTGTTGCCCACCGCTGGCAAGCCCCAAGCCAACCAACGCCAGTCCACTGTCAGCAGCATCCTGCGTGTCGTCGTCATTCCTTTTCTCATCCGACGATACCGTCGCAGGCGCTCGATCCGGCGCCTACTACTGGCTCGACACCTTTTCACCCTTTCACCCTTCACACTCCCATCAAATCCTGACGGCTGTCGTTCTCCGCATCCGCATTTTCCGTTTCGCATCGTCATTTTCCAAACACACCCGACGCCGGCACTGTGTGTTTTTTTCTTCCCTTTTTCTTCCCTTTTGCTTCCTGTTTTGCTTCCTTTGGCGTCTTTGGCTTGTTTCTTTTTCCCCTGCCTCGTTGAAAGCTTCCGCGGCTACCGAAAAAAGTGCACCCATCACAAGAAAAAGAGGGAAAAGCAGGGATTCGTTCTAGAGGGCTGCAAGCGACGCCAAAAAACTGCACGCCACGACAATTTAACGGGCCTTCGGTCCGCACTCCGTATTTCTCTCACCTCCCCTCTTTCTTCCACTCCCCAACCCATCAGTCGACAAAACACGCAGCGCGCAATCTCCGCCGCCGCCCACACTGCTCTTCCCTCTCACCAAAGGGCGCACAAAGGGCGAAAAAAATGGCCTTCTCTTAGTGCTCCAATCTCGGCCGTTTGCCAATCCCAGCCACGCGCACGAGCGCCAACAATTGTAGAGGAACATATCCACCCACCACCCACCATCCGCCAATGGGTAAACGTCAGCACAAAAGCAGCACCGTCCCGGGCAAGGTGGCGCCCCCGACAGCGGCCAGCCCTCTTCGCAGACACACGGCACACGTCCCGGCGGATCACGGGCGCGTGGCCGCTCCGGCCGAAGCGCCGATCTCGGCGGCCTTCTCGGCATCTCCGGACAAAGCGCATCCGGCAGTCACGGCACTCCAGAACGGAGGGAGACACGACAGGAGCGGGAGGCTCGGCGTCTTGAGCGCGAACGTCAGGCACGGCTGGTTGAGCGCGAACGCAGCTTGAAGGAGGAGCACGTTGATGGTGGCTATCTAGTGACGCTCGTACTACGTTGGGCCTGAAGACTTCAACAAGACCATCGTTGCGCCAATTGCAGGTAAGAAAGGACTTAATCGCAAATGGGAGCGACGGGCCTGTATACGGCAATCGCCGTGTCTTGCCCCCCGAACAAAAGATCAACTCATCTGACGCCCTCTTATCTAGATCGAGAGACGACTTGCTCCTTTCTGGCGCGGTCTTAACGACTTTTTCAAACACCTGGACCGAGTATCAACTGACTGCCGCCGCACGAGGGCTCGAAAATCCCCCTCCCGAATCAGCCACCCCCGGAATCCTTCTTTTCTCGCCCTCCTACCTCAGCCGGCTCGCCGCCCAAGTTCCGCCACGGGCACCCACCTCACCGTGCCCAATGCTCCTCTTGGATCATCGCCAACCAGTCAACCTGGCGCAGCTGCGTCGCCAAGTTGCCCAGCCACCAATGCCCCAGGTGCGCCGCTTGCCGGTACCTCTTCGCCGGCTGCTGTGCCTTCATCGCCTACTGCTACCGGCACCACAACGCCACGCGGCACAAGCAGCAATTTGCCGTTTTAAACCCCGCGCCAAAGCCCTCGCTGCCGCCCTTAGTATTGCATCCCGCAAACGGCTCTAGCACAGACATTACGCCCCGCGAGATCAAACTGCCTCACGACCCCTATGTAAACGGCCAGCCGATCGAGGGTGTTTCTATACAAGGACGCTGACGAGTGCCCCATTTGCTTCCTTTCCTACCCTCCCTACCTCAACCACACCCGCTGCTGTGGCCAAGAGATTTGCTCCGAGTGTTTTGTCCAGATCAAGCGGGCCGACCCGCATTACCCGAGGGCCATGGCGACAACAACAATGGCGGCGAGAACGGGGGGGCACCGGCGGAAGAGCAACAGTCCGGCCACCTCATCTCCGAGCCTGCCTGCTGCCCATTCTGCCAACAGCCAGAATTCGGCGTCACGTACGACCCCCACCTTTTCGCCGTGGCCTTGTTCACTCCTCCAGCTCCATGGCATCCGGTATTGGCGCCATGGGTGCCGCCATGTCCTCGAACAGTTCCATCAACTCATCCCTCTCCCCGACTGCGATGCTTTCCCCAAAACAATGGCTCGCCTCCCACGACCGGTGGCGGAGGCGCTGTGACGCCCGTGTCAAGAAGACGGGCGCAGTCACTGTCGGCAAATGCCCCAATGTTATCACCACAGACAAGATCCGCCCGGATTGGTCTACTAAACTGGCGAGCCAGTCCGCTCACATTGCACGTCGCGCCGCTGCCGCCACGGCGTTGCATACTGCTGCTTTCCTCATGGGGGGCAACAATCAAGAGAACCGGCCGTTCAGGGCCAGCCGCTTCAACAGACGAAATGCATCATCCAACAACGTGGCGGGTGATGCCACGCCGAACCAGAGTGGTGGCGATGGTGCTGCCGAGGCTGGCGATGGTTCCTCCAGCATGGAACCCGGCCCGCGTTCAAGCTCAGGCCTTGGTGGCGTGGCAGGTCCTGCGAGCGGTCGTCGCACGCGCATGGAGGACCTGGAAGAACTGATGTTTAGAGAAGCACTACGTCAGTCCCTCGCCACCGAGGAAGAGCGCCGCCGTAAGGAGGAGAAGGAAGAACGCAAAGAAGCCAAGCGCCGCGAAAAGGAGGAGCGCAAGGCGCAGAAGGCCATGGCAAAGCGCCAGGGCAGCAGCACCAACGTCTATAACACCGGCACAGACAGCGGCCAGAGCTCAGCGAGCGCTAGTACGCTCAGCTTGCCTGGGCACAGCCATGGCCTCGGTTCGGGGCTTGGCCTCGTCAGTCGCAGACGCGGTAATAGCGGCGCCTCCAACCTGCGGGTCGAGGCAAGCGTCGCCAACGCCATGGCGGTGACTGGCAGCGGTAGTGCAGCAGGCACTACCTCGGGCCAGGGTACGGCCGCCTCGAACAGCCCTGTCAGCAGCGGCGACACGAGCCCTGTTGCCAACAACAACAGCTTTTCCGGACCGGCAAGCCCGACGCAGCCAGGCGGTCCCACTGCTCAGGACAGTGGCACCACCACCACCACCAGCGGCGGCGGCAGTGGCAGCAAGGGCAAGGCCGTCGACCGCAGTAGCCTTGCCTCGACCCCAGAGACCGACGCCGATACGGACACTCCTTCGACATCAACCGCCGCCTCCCCCGTTGTTGCTCCCTCTGCTGCCTCTGCGCCCCGTAGCATCCCTATCACGCAACCTCGGCTGGGCCATCCCACCTCCGTCAAATGAGCAGCGCCTCGTCTGTCGAATCGTCTCTTCCCGACTCTGCTGCCGGCAGTTTCCCGAATCCTCTACATCTGCAGGACCCCCGTGCTAGCGGCCTGAGTCTCGGCAGCCGCAGCGGTGCCAGCGAGGATGGTGACCACCACGACGACCATGACCCGAGCACGAGCACCGAGCCCTTGTTCAACTTTGGCAGCCTTGCCGCTGTGGTTGGTGTGCAGATTGAGGGCAAGAACGCCGGTAGACGCCTCTCTGTTATCGCCGTGAAGAGCGTGGCGAGCTTGCTGTTGATAGCACAGATGCAGATGCCATGACGAGCTCCTCTCCTCCCAAGGACACGGATTCGTTGGCTGGCCACGTCGAACACGCCGAAAATGGCGACGATAGCAGCTCCGTTTCGCAGCATGCGACCGAGACATTGGCGAGCTCGACCAAGAAGCCTACGGGTCTGAAGACTGCGGGCGCCGAGTTTAAGCACACGCCCGAGGTGCTTGTCACCCCCGGAACGCCTGCTGCCGCAGAGGAGTTTGAATAAATAAGTCTTCCAGGGATGGCATTCTACGTAGCCTTGGGCGAGCTCCCATGGGGCGGGCTTTCTGTCTTTGGTTGGCAATTAGTGATCCGGCTACTCTTCCCTTTGTATCATCTTTGTCTCATCTCATTATGTGTTTTTTTTTCATTGTCACCATTACGTCGGACTTTCTTTCTTCGTTTCTTTTTTTCGTTTCGTTTTTCCAATTCGACACAGATTCGGTGTACTGCTTTCGCAAGTTGGGACACGCATACAGGGAGGACTGAGCTTTGAGGAGTTTTCTCTTGTTTTATTTTAACTTTCGGGACGGCATGGGAGGATGAATGCACGGCCTTGTTTTCCTTTTTTCCTTTTCTTTTTTCCTTTCCTTTTTTATTATCATCATTACTCTGGTTCTCTTCAGGGGGGCGTTTGGCGGGCGTTTGTTGGCATTTTCTTTTCGTGTATCCCTTGCAGACTAGTCTCATTCAACATGCATTTTCACAACGTCATTGACCACAGACGCTGTATCGTATCGGTGAATACGCATAATTAACAAGAATTGCAGGCGAATACGACGTCTGCACAGGGGGAAACAGAGCAATCTGTTGACCAGTCGTCTATTCTAGAAATAAAGTACTCCGTGAATTTGAAGAGAGTTATGCCAACGCTTTGTCTATAGTTGATGAAAAACTTGATGAAAAAACCCAATATTAATGATGCATCCTCTCAAAGCAAACTACAAACCGTGTCATAAATTTGCCGTGCTCGCCTCAATTGGCTTCAACTGGTTCACCCAGCCTCCTCTGGACTTGCCCACGCAAAATCCTTGAACGTGCCAAATACTGGCCACAGCTTCTCCTCCACAAATGCCTTGATGGCTGCTGTTCGCGCCGCGCCAGCTTCCGTCTTGGCCGGGCCATCTGGCTCGCTTCCAAAGCCCGTGATCTTCTGTAGCCGCTCAAGAGAGCCGTGTGCGATGCCGAGCCCGTCCAGAACACTCCACCACTCAATCATTGTCTCGTCTAGCTCGGCCTCGGACGTGACGCCCAAAACCGAGGAGCCTATGCTAACACCATCAAACGCGGTTGTCGCCACACGGGTGGCCACGGCCTCGCGCGCCCACACGTCCAGCGCATTACCGCAGCGCCACCTGTTCAATGCCCTTCATGCCCAGTGACGCCGGCAGCGGGTCTTGTTTGCACACGCGCGCCGCAACGGCGCAGACATCCCGCAGCGCCGGCGGCGACGGGTGCCACTTGGCCTGCGGGCCGTTGTCGACACCGCGCGTCGTCAGCAGGCCCATGTTGAGCAGGCTGGCGTTGAGCACGACGTCAACACCCGCGCGGTGCATCCGATGCACGGGGTCGCCCAGCAGGCGCGTGTTCTGCACTGTGCAGTGGCCGTAGCTGAGCACCGCGTCGACAGGCTCGCCCGTCACAGCCAGGATGTGCTCGGCCAGGCTGGCCAGCACGTCCACGGGGAAGCCCGAGATGCCGACGTACCGCAGGATGCCCTCGGCGCGGAGCGCGCGCAGTGCGCGCACGGCCGTCAGCACGTCGGCGGGCGCCATGAACTCGGCGTCGTGCGCGTACACGAGGTCGACATAGGGCGTGCGCAGGCGCTGCAGCGAGTGGCGCACCGACGCCTGGATGGCGGGCGCGCTGTAGTCGAAGCCGGTGCCGTGGACGCGGCCGGCCTTTGTCTCGAGAAAGTAGCGGCTGCGCTCGACGCCGGTGGCCTCGAGGGCCTCGCCGAGCAGCGACTCCGAGGGCCCGTAGTAGGGCGATGTGTCGAAGCCGTTCACGCCGAGGTCGACGAGCGCGCGGCGCACGATGCCTCGGTAGGGCATCGTGATGGGGTTGTCGACATACTGCGTGTTGAAGGTGGCGGTGCCGAGGAGCAGCGGCGGCAGCACGGTGGCCAGGGGCGCGAGGTGGGTCGGCCGCGGGGGTTCGTCCACAGCAGGCATGGTTTTGGGGTGCGCAGGCGGGAGGATCGACAGTGGGGATGAGGGGAGTGGCCGGTGAGACGTGAGAGTGAAAAGAGTCAAGGCGTCCGGTATAGTTGAGAGGAGGAGAGAGTGAACAATGGAACAGCTGTGAAAATTCACGCCGGTGAGGCAAGAGCCGACTGTTCTAGATCCACGCATAGGCGCGGCGCTTTCCGCATCGACCTGAGCGTTTAGCTCCGATTTGTCGCATTCGTCTTTGCCATGTGTCGGGTCTGTTCTTTTTTTGTCTCTTTCACCGGGCTAGCGTTGCATTTTGGTGGATGGCGCAATCCAGTCAGCCCTTTGGACCCCTATTTTCCCGAGCAATTGGACTTGCGTCGATTAAGCTGTGAGACACGCTCTTTCCTTTCTTGTGCAACCGCCGAACAAGGAAGTCGCAAGCGTGTAACCCGGCGACGTCTGTATCCGGAAGTCGCGATCAGGTTGGTCGCCAGCTGCACTTTCCTGTTGCGTCTGGCATTCTTACACACATTTTGGTGTTCTCAAGTTACCGATAATCTCGATATTTCCATAAAGTCGGGCAGCATACCTGATCTTTCTTTCCGACTGTTCTCTTTGCATCCTCGTCTCCACCGCGAGCTTTAGCCGTCGAGCCTCTTCCAGAGTCCCTTCACCCGCACTGTCTTGCATATAACCGGCCCAATTGGTTCTATCGTATTGCCAATATTATGGACAGCTATCTTTTTTCCTTTGTGCTGGTTTTCTCGGCAACAGATTCCTCGTCACCTCCCATCCTCATGCCGTGCGTGCTGTTGACGTCATTTTCTGTCGGCGTTCTCGGCGTGTCAGTCTCTTGACCATCGTAGCCAGCTAGCCAGCGTGTTGCCAGCATGGCTGACTTTATCTTTCAAATTTTTCTTTTCACTGCACCTTCGCCTCGAGGTGTACATAATATTCTTGCTCTTTTTTGTCTCTCATATACACCACACAAGCTCCGGGATGCGGACCAAAGACGGCTCTTGGGTGAGATACATCACCCGCTAGGCTAATGTCGACAGCGGCTATCCGTCCCAGCGGAACACTGGCCTCTGGCCCGCGTCTCTTGTCGTCCTTTGCCTCCGTGTCCTCTTCGGAACAAACAATGGTGATTTACCGACAGATGTGACCGTTGTGAGTCTGCACGTGCTTTCACCACACTCTATTTTGAGGACACTGTCCCAAGCAAGGCACTGCCGGACAATGGTGGCACTCGAGAGATGACAGGCGGCTGATCCCTACCATTTCTGCCTCCTGATGTTCAGGCACTTTGACATGTCAATTGAAGGACGCAAACGCGCTATTCCCAGTCAGAAGAGGCCTTGTACCCCATCTTCCCTTTTTTTTGTCTTTATTGCTTCAGCCATATTGGCACGGGAAGGTGGCTTTCAACAAATCCCCACATTCTCTCTGTCTATGAGGCGCTGTTTTCATTCGTTGTCACCGACTTCACCCAAGCCGGCGATCCAAACATGGCCGTGCTAGGACGTTAACCTCCGCGTCCCTGGACTGAGTGTTCTTCACGCCCCCCCTTCCCCATATCGGATATCGATCCGGCCAGGCTTTTGATGTTACTTCTCAGAGGCACCAATGCCTGGCCGCCCTTTTCCAATCTGCGGGCATGCACATCCGTCATCCTTTAATCTACCTGGCCGGCCGATAATGCGGGATACATGGCATAGCGACACAGCGACATAGCGACATGAATATGGCAAAAACAAGATACGGCTGCCATATTAGAGGTGCCTTGCTGCTCTTTTCTGCAGCGTTCCTCCCCCAAGGTTCTTTCATTTTCCCCTTCTCTTCCCTCTCTGACTGCCCTTGGGAGTGTAACCGCCCTGTCGAGCCATCACCACGCTTGTTCCTGGGAACTCCTTCGCCCTCGCCTCCGGACAGCCACAGGCCTCTTCAGTCTCCCCGGCTTCCCCAGACTTCAAAATGCGCAGCTTCCTTACTACCCTGGGCGCCGTCGTCGCCCTGGCCGGCTCCGTTCTCGGCAGTCCGACTCGACCAAGTACGTCGATGCCGAGACGGGCTTCACGTTCTCGCAGTACGTCAACGACAAGGGCATTGCCTTCCGGGTGGCGGTCCCGGCGACGGCCAAGGCCAACGACAACTACGAGGCTGTTGTCCAGATTGCTGTGCCCATTGCCGTTGGCTGGGCCGGTCTGGCCTGGGGCGGCTCGATGACGTACAACCCCCTGACGATTGTCTGGGCCAACGGCAAGGACATTGTCCTGTCGTCGCGCATGGCTTTGTGAGTTGCTCTGGCATGACATAGTTATGATATGTATTACCATTTATTACGTTATATGAGACGCCGAGCGCTCCTAACAGAAGCAGCGGCTACTATGTCCCTCCGGCATACGACGGCGCGGTGTACAGCATCCTCAAGACGGGAACGCACGTCAACGCCACACACTACCAGGTCACGGCGACGTGCGTCGGCTGCACGCTCTGGGGCGACACCGACACGGGCATCACGGCCATTGACCCCACGGCCCAGGGCACGCTGGCGTTTGCGTACGCTGCGGCCCCCGTCACCACGCCGGCCAACAACGCGTCGGCGTTCAGCATCCACGACCTGATCGGCCACTGGATCCACGACTTCTCGTCGGGTCCAACGCCAACTTTAACGCGACTGTCGCCAAGAACCAATAGACAGAAATGCACACTCTTGGAGGGTGGAAGGCGCTGTAAAAACTGTGGAAGACGAGGAAGGGGAGTACAAAGTAAATAGACGAGTTATTCTGCAACACGCAACGCTATCCGCATTGGAAGTGAAAAGACAGACAGAGGGCTCTGTATTTGAGAGGGCTCTGTATCTGTCGTTTGTCATTTTATATATCTTTATATATGAAAAGGCTTCATTTGAGGCTTCATTTGAGACTACGGTGCATTGTTGACGAAAGCGACGTTTGGGTAAGAATGCGACTAAACACACCGCCCTAGTTTGGGGGGTCGCGTCACAGCGAAAATACTGCCGCGTTTGCAGCTGCCACATTTCGAGCTCTAAACCCACTGCAAGTAAAACCACAACCACACAACCACACGATCATGACCAGACGGTAGCCACGACGCCCTTGTCCGCTTCTTTCACCCCAGCCAGCCGCAGTACTTCACCCGTCCCGCCTACTGCCACAATGGCCGGAGGCCGCAAGGGCAAGCCCGCGGGACCGCCGCCGCCCGCGCGTACGCTCGTCGTCGACAACGGCGCCTACACCATCAAGGCGGGCTTTGCCGGCGACAGCAACGACAACACACCTCTCACCATCCCCAACTGCATCGCCCGCGACCGCCAGCGCCGCACCTACATTGGCTCCGAGCTGCCGGCGCGCTGCCGCGACTACGGCGAGGCCGTCTTCCGCCGGCCTGTCGAAAAGGGCTACATTGTCAACTGGGAGGCGCAGCGGGCCATCTGGGCGCACGAGTTTGGCGAGGACGCCGAGGGCAGCGAGGGCCGCCTGCGGTGCGACCCGGCCGAGACGCGGCTGGTGCTGACAGAGCAAGCCCAATGCGCTGCCGGCGCTGCAGGCCAACTGCGACCAGATGGTGTTTGAAGAGTTTCGGTTTGCGAGCTACTTCCGGGGTCCGGGTGAGTTTGATCTTGGGAGGGGCCTATACAGTCTGCAATCTGGGAGGATGCCTGCTGATGAATGTATGTAGCTGCACAGTTCAATGCCTACCTGGAGCTCGGCAGCCCGCCCGATGCGGCAGCGGCAGAGACGCCCATCGACGGCGCCGTGGACGCAACCGAAGCAAAGACGGAAGAGACCGCAGCAGCAGCAGCAGCCACAGGCCTCCTCCTGCACCCCCAGAGCTGCCGTTCACCACAACAGCCACCGGCGCTGCCGAGATCCGTCTGGTCATTGATGCCGGCTACTCGTTCACCACCGTCACGCCCGTCCTCCACGGCCGGCCCATCCACCGCGCCGTCCGCCGCCTCGACGTCGGCGGCAAGCTGCTCACAAACTACCTCACCAAGCTGCTGTCCGTCCGCCACTACGACATGCGCCACGACACGTACATTGTCAACGAGATGAAGGAAAAGGCCTGCTACGTCGCGCTCGACTTTGCCGCCGACCTCGACAAGACCTGGAAGGGCCCGCGCGTCAACGTCGGCGAGGTCAATGACGCCAAGCGCCGGCGTCTCGACGTGTTTCGAAGCGGCAGCGCCGGCATCGCCAAGGAGTATGTGCTGCCAGACTACCATGCGCGTGCGGCCGGCATCGTGCGCGACTATGACGCGGCAGCTGCGGCCGCACGCACACGCCGCGGTGGTGGTCGCGGCAGTGCTGGGGACGACTTTGGCGATGCACCCGCCTCCGCCGACGAGGACGTCCTGGTCTTGCGCAACGAGCGCTTTGCCGTCCCCGAGCTGCTCTTCCACCCGGCCGACATTGGCCTCCAGCAGCCCGGCCTGCCCGACCTCGTGGCCCAGTCCGTGCACGCCCTGCCCGTCGGCCTGTGGCCCGCGCTGCTCGCCAACGTCGTCGTCGTGGGCGGCTGTGCCGAGCTGCCCGGCTTCGTGCAGCGGCTGCAGCAAGAGATCCAGACGCGCATGCCCGACGACCTCGTGGTGCGCGTGACGCGGCCGGCCGACCCCACGACGTGCACGTGGCGCGGCGCGGCGCGGTTTGCCTCGCTGCCCCAGAACGCGGCAACGGTCAACCAGGTGTGCGTGACCAGGCAAGAGTACGACGAGCACGGCGCCGGGTGGGTGGCGCGCAAGTTTGCGGCCGGGCTGGGCGGCATCGACTGAAAAAGCAGGCGAAGCGGCAGCTTCGGGGCCAGACAACAAGCATCGAACCATAAAAAGAGACAAGCAACACCAATCGCGGAGTACACTGGTCGACAAAATGGGCCAGCGGGCCAACGATGCAGCCATCGTACGAGCAGCCTCGCCTGCAGCCTATCAGGCCAGGGCTTTTTGGAAGCGACTACAGATGAAATACCATGCAGAGCGCTCCCTCGTCCACTCTCTACCGGCTATCCTATGGCACGCGGTAAGACCGTGTTGCGCCATGCAGCACTGGCTTCTTTCGTGTCAAGGCGGCATGCCGTTCGGGGAGAGTAGCGATTATTATGCAGACGAATGTTTGGCAGACAAGTCTATTGTTCATCTGTCTATGCTTGGATATCAAGAGGTGGGAGGATACGAGGAGGGGAATGGGTAAGCCAAGGACGCCTGTGACAAGAGAGAAGAGAAGCAAAGCAAAAACAAATACAAATACAAATACCCAAGATCAAATTTTGCGATAACTGGCTACAGGGCAAATAACGGAAACAAAGAGAGAGAAATAAAGGAGAATCTCCGCTGCAAGGTCGTTCAATGTCGTAAAAAATAGAGAGCATGTTGGAGAGAGGCGATGGTCGTGGATGCTGTGCTTGTGACTTTTAGCTCGAGGACACTCAATAGTGGCTCTTGAGAGACACCCGTGGCTGCTGTAAATGGACAAAAAAAGCTCCAGTTAGCGACCGTTTTTAGTGCCCGTAACCTCGGTTAGGCGCGTTGCGGGATGCGTGACAGGGACTACCCCGTCCATGGTCCCTACGAACTCCGCTAAGGCTGCAGGTATGGGAAAACCGGGAAGCGAAAACAAAACGAAGAGACGAGAACATTTAAAGACGGCACGAGAACGCACCTGTACGTAACGGTAGGAAGGAGGAAGTGCACCCTGTTTGTTGTTTACTGTTAGCAAGAAAGGCGAAGGCAAAACCGACCGAATTCTGCGAGACGAGTTCAACGAGAGACGAGAGAGGGAGAGACAAACAATCGCACTGCAAGATTAGACAAAGCAAGAAGCACTGGTTAGCAACACATTGCACACAGGCACACCAAAAACAACACGCCCGTCCCGAGACTCTCCGGGAAACACAAAACACGAAAACACTCACATGCGTCAGGCTCGAGCCTGTATTGTGCAGGATGCAGTAGCTCTGGCGGCATCGCTTGCACCGGCGCTGCGTCTTGGCGAGACAGTCGTGGCACTGCAGAGAAGAGAAAAGAATATGGTAAGCCATTTTGCGGGGAAGCAAAGCAGCCTCGTGGGCACGGGAAAGGCTTACACTGGGCCCGCATTCACGGCAGCTGTAGTCGATGAGATTCTGGATTTGGCGAGAGAGTGAGGAGAAAGCATTGTCAGAACGGAGAACGAACAACCTGGAACAAGAACACAAGACACAAGACACAGCACATCATCTTTGCGGACCGGGGCACGGCCTGCTTTGCAGCAGTAAGCGCCCTGTGCCCGGGCAATACGACCAAGACGCCCGACATATACCACCGCTCTATTCCATTCAAAATGAGGGCGACAAGGACAACGGCATACGGCCATTCCTTTCCTGGCCAAGCACGACAGATTCCCGACGCTATAGCTCTGGCTACCTCCGACAGTTGGAGCACTTTCCGTCCTTTGTTCGTACCTTGTGGGAGACCGACGACGACGAGCCGCCGCCAGTCGTGGCCGATGCCGGCGTGTATGTCCAGGGCACGGCGTTTTCCCTGGTCGGACATGCACGACTCGCACCACCAGCGGTGGCACAGGGCGCACAGACGGCCATAGACACACCACTCGCAGCGGGCGATGAACCGCGAAGGCGCTTTGTTGTTGGTGTTGGCGTCGTCAGAATGCCCGTGGTCGTGGGCATGGGCGTGCTGGGACGAAGAGAACCGGTTGGCGTTCACGCTCTCGCCTTCGGGGCACATGGCCACGCGCACGTTGCTGGACAGCAGCGGTGGCGGCCACAGCATCGGGAACTGCGACAGATCCTGATTGCCTTCGTCGCCAGGCTGTGCCGGCGCCGGGCTGCCCCAGATGGTCATGCCTGCGGGCGTGCTGCCCCAGGTAGTCCAGCCTCGGGCGCGGTGCCACAGCCGGGCACAGCCGTCGAGCGCGAAATGCGCCATGGCAAACATGGCGTGCGGCGGGCTGGCCGGGGGCGGTGGTTCGGCGAGATGCGGCCGCTCGTGGTGCTGCCGGTGCCGCCGGGGCCGCCAATGCCGCCACCGCTCATCAAGCTCGGAATCTTGCCAAAGGCCGGCGAGTTGGCATGCCGCGGGCCGTTGCACAGCACGCCGTCAAAAGCGAGCACGTCGCGGCAGGCCAGGAGCGTCGTGGCCCATTCGGCCGAGGCCGTGGTCCGGCTCAGCACGCGCCCGCGGCTTGCGGTACCACAGCTCGTCGCCGTCCGCTTGCGGCTGCGGCTGTAGCCCGGACGCCGAGGAGGAGGGCGTTCTGCTGCTGCTGCTGCTGGTACCCGCCCAGCGCATTCTCCCAGCCCGTCTCGCCGCTGCGGGCCGCCGCCGCCGCCGAAAATGTAGAGGCCGCGCAGCTTGGGCGTCCCGTCCGGGCGGCTGGGCCGGCACGCGGTGCGCAGGAATCTGCTGCAGCTGCACCTCGTTGCAGTGCTTGGCGTTGCGCAGCGACAGGATGCGCACATTGTACTCGGGGCTGCGTAGAATCTCGTGCACGAGCTCGGCCGTCACCGACACGTTGTTGAGGATGAGCGTGTGCACGCCGGCCAGCCACTGGCCGCCGCCGCCACTGACTCCACTGAGAATACCTGGCCGGCGGAGAGCGCGAAAGGCGCCCGCGCAGGGGCCCCGAGTAGAACTCGTCCTCGGTCAGGTTCTCGTCAATCTGCTCGTGGCGCCATGTCTGGCCGCCGCGGTCAATGGCTCGGCCCCGCCAGCGCTGTCTTCGCCGAGGTGTACGGCCGCGTGCAGGCGCGAGAGGTCCAGGTAGCGGAAGACGCTCGAGTTGCTGTAGAGGAGTAGCGGGAAAGCCTTGTTTGTGGCCGCGAGACGCAGAACGTCGTGGGCCGCGAGGTACGGCGTGGTGTGCGAGAGAACAAGCGAGTTGCTCAGGCTAGGTGCACAGATGTGCTCGCGCACAATCTCATATGAACCCAGATAAGCAGCGTGTGGTGTTGCCGTGCCTTGGTGTTGTGTTTGGTGTTGTTGTTGGTGTTGGTGCTGCTGTTGCCGTAACTGTCGTCGCCATCGCTGCTATCCACGTGCAGTGTGGCCATGTGAGTGACTAACAAGGGTAGGGATGTTTGGGAGGGTGTGGCAAGGGGAGGGTTGCGGATGCTGCAGGATGCAAAATGTGAAAAGGGTGATGTGCAGGTGGCGTGAGAGGAAGCAGAAGTGAAGCAGAAATGAAGCTCGCAAATGCCAGAAACAAGCACGTGCAGTAAAGAAAAGTGGCGAGAAGAGGAGGCAGGTGCGGCAGGGGAGGGGATGGGGATTTGGGGGGAGGAGGAAGGTGCGATGCGACCGAGCAAAGCGGGTACTTTTGAGGAATAAGACGATTCTGGGGCGAGATGCTGATTACAGCCTGATGCACAGACAGCCTGGTGCACGGAATAGGTAGACAGACGACAGAGGCTGAGACAAAAGCAGCAGGGATGGACAGAGTGTGAGATGATGGGAAAGCCAAGAAGTCGATCAGCCCAAGGCCAAGATGAGAGACAAGATGAGGGCAATGCAATGCCGTTGTGTTTTATTAAAAAGGCAAAACAGGGAGGCAGAGAAGAAAGAAGAAG
>JADMNF010000290.1:0-23999 GCA_016097085.2 Sporothrix curviconia
GAGAGTAACGACGGATAGTCCGCCTCTCTATTATTTCCATGCTTGACGTGTGAACTCTTAGATTTTCACATGCTCGTCGTTTTACAGGAACCTTAAATAAAACAATTCAACTTGGTTTGGTTCGTCTATGTTTATTCTCTTCTTTTATCATTCTGGTTTTAAATGGTTTTTTTCCTGCTCAAACAAGATTCAAAGCAAACTTGGAATAAAAAAATACGCTGTCTAAATCATGATTATAACACCATACTAAATATTTTGGATGATATTAAACTACTTTTTCCTTTTCTTTCCCTTTCTCGCATTCGTCACATCCAGCATCTAGCGAAGTTGCTTAACGCACGTTACTTTAGCGCTAGCAAAAATTGGAAAGGCAGGAAAATTGACTCCGTACCGCGTGATCAGGAGCCTACGACGCCATTTCTTGTACGTATGATTCCCTTCATGTATGGCACAGGTAGATTGTTTTGTTGCCAGGAGAGTGGGCTTGATTGAGATAGATGACCACAGCGTGGGAATAAATAAAATGATATAGGAGGAAAGACGCAAAACGAAAACGAAAAATAAAGACATTGGTTTTAAAACGACTTGCTATTAAGTAGTATCGTCTGTTCCTTCGGATCTGATATAGCGATAAGGTTTGCCAATAAGCCGTAGGTTAAGAAATGGTGGCAAGGCGTGAGCAAATCAAGAGGGCAGGGCAGGAAAAGGAAGACGTGTAAAGCGCGAGGTTGACTTGATGTTCACAGTGCAAGCCGATTGGCTGCGGAGCCCTCCCAGCGTTCCTTCCCTCTCCGTCATTGCCTAATCTAGTTAGCGTGACGTAGCCTCTTTGCGACGTCCGCAGGAATAAATAGACGTCCGAAGGAGTAAAAAGGCCCGTCAGCCGTGGGGCAATATCATATTGACGCAACTTGCAGCGACAGAGGCGTCGTACAGCACTTTGGCCATTATTCCGCACGGCAAAGCCTTATTGGACCGCGTGTCCTGTCTCATTTTGGTATGTGGTACCTCGCAGTAGCTTTCCCGTGCCTGCCACCCCGCGTGTGTTTGCCGTTCCCTCTTTCCCTCCCTTGGGCTGGAGGGCTCCTTCCCTTTCTCCTCGTGGCGAATGGCATTATTCGCAGGGTCTGTAATAGCCCACGGTTCGTAGTTTCCAATGTCAGAAACTCACACCTGCTCCTTCTCTAAACGTACGTTGTTGACGTCAGGCAAGATTACATAACCAACGAGCAAAAATTCCCTTCCATCCCCCCTTTCCCCTTTTCTCCCCTTTCCCACCACCCCCAACGATTCGCCACGCCATCCCGTCTCCGTACCGGAAATCAATCTAGAAGCGACAGCGACCGTCGTCTATCCCCTACCATACTGGCCATAACGCCTATCACAGGCAGCGACTTGCATAAGCTAGCTGTGCCTCCAACGGAGACGGACGCATCGCCCTCCTCGAGCACAGCATGGCGGCGGAGCCCATGCATTTCGATGAGGTGGACGGCGACCATGTCTAGATCGAGAAACGCAGATAAGTCACGAGCAGGAATTGCCGGACAATCAAATTGGCAGCGTGCAGAACAGAAAATGAAACGAAAACTAATACGAGGAAAGGGACGAGAACAGCGGCAAACGGGCCGAAAAAAAAAGCACAAACCAGCTGCATTTCAGAGCAGCTGTCTCGCCTCTTGTTTCTTCCCTGGCTTGAATACGTCTTGGGCTTCCTTGTCTGACGGAGTACGACGTCTTCACCCTCGATCGCTTGCGGAGTGGATACTGCGCACCACACGGGCGCACCTGGCTTGGAACACCTGTTCGTTGTTCGTTTGTGCAAGCAGCCGGATCCGCAAGCCTGGGGCGGGATGACATCAGAACCGACCAGGCTCTAGGTGCTCACGAAAGAATGCAGCACTGGAAGCTGGAAGCGCACGGATGCGAAATGTACAACGACAAAACGATCGTGCGCAAAAGGACAAGCTGAGAAAGCACCAAAAAAAGAACACAATAAGGGACAAGGGAAAAGCTTGGCACGCGTCCCATCACGGCCGGTGTTGTTGGCCGCAATTGCAGCAATATTCATCTGTCGCCAGCCCCATCACCCTGATTGCAAGGGGCCAGTACGGAGTACCACGTACTGTGGCTGAAGAAAATGCAAGAGCGAATGGTGACGACGAAGACAAGATGGAGCAGAGAAAACCGCCCCCGTTCTATCTTGTTACCGGACTTTTGGGGACGGGTGGCTACACAGCACGCCCTGTTCCTCTTTTGTGCAAAACGGTAGCTGCCGCAATATCACCGTGCATTTATGCGCTTTAACCAATATTCCGTTGCCGCGTCTGCCTTTTCCAGCAAGTCGACGTCGCCCCAAAAAGCGCGTGACTGAGCGTTGTCCCTTTTCATGCCCTCTTCTCGCACTCCAAGAGTATGCAGCCTAACCTATTGTGCTTGTAGGGATATCCTGGCCACAAGAGTGTTATGGTGCATGCAGTACGGAGCAGGGGTGAAGGATTGGCAAGAACCGCGCAGCAAACGAGACATAACACCCGGCATCGATATCACCAAACAAGCCACAAACGCAAAAAAAGGCTCTGTATTGGCACCGCAAAAGTGGAGAAGATCCGTTTGCGCTCGCTGTTACTCTCGTCCCCTTGGATGCCCCGGCCTCCTGGGTTGCGAAAAGCCGAAAGCGCCTCAATGATGTTCCGAAATACGAGCGACAGTCAGGACTATCTCTTTTTGTTGAAATAAAAAAAGCAAGCCCCGAGAGAGAGCTATGTCTACGTGATATGTGTCTCTATCTGACTGCTTGTTCGTCTGACATGCAGCCTTCAGCAAGACTTCGTGACGGGCATGACAAGAAGGCTGCAAGGTAGCTTGTCGATGCTATACATGCAGGCGCAGCAGACCTTGGATCTACCCAAAATAGCAGAGACTCTCACGACAGGGCAAGGGATGGGAAACTTGAGCGCATAGCAGGCCAGATGGGGGAAGGGGTGCCGAGCTACTCAGCTTGTTCGATGCACACGGAGTCTTATTGCAAAAGACACGCGGCCGTTGTCGGCCCACAATGTCAAGGGCCAGGCCAAAGCGGAAGAGAGGGAAACAGGACTGTGCCAAGGCAGCTAGAGCCCAAGGACGCATGATGGTGTGCGAAGGGGGCAAAACAACGAGGCTTACATCGATCACATCGACAACGTACTTCTGTGTGCAGAGTCGAGCCGACACCGGCTGCTATTCTCGTCACCGCCTTCTTTTAGTAGCATCGCACACGTCTGTCCGGGCCTGAGCCTGTATTTTCTTTCTTGTCCCATAACGCCTGTAAGCGGACCATGATGGCTGACGGCTACGCCTTTGATTTTATCCGTTGTCCTTCCCACCATCCCCCTTGCCCCCCATCGACCTCTCACTATCGCCCGGCATGGATACATAACCCGACTCTGCTTTTTCCAGCATTGAACCGCGTTTCTTTTGGGCTGATCGTGCTGCTGCATCAGTCAACTCGGACCTCGAGGCAGCTTGCAGATCCCTTTTGAACCGAGAAACGTTCCCATGTTTCCAAAAAAATTCTTGCAGCAAGCCGCAAACCGTGACCATGCGGCAGCAGACAAATTACCGCCTTGTCGGTGGTTCCTACATGAACACCAGGAGGTGCCGTTGTTGACAGTTTATGCAAGCGAGCACATGTGCTTCTTGTATTCCTGGGAACCGACTGCCCACCCTTGATATCAGCCTTAATTATCTTTAGCTACTGACGGCCTCCCCCCTCCTCCTTTTTTCTCAAAAAAAAAAGCCAGGATTATTGTCTGTTCTCGTTCTCGTGGGCTATGCCTTTGTGTCTTTATCGGAATCTGACACGAGGCAGATGCGGGATTCGGGAATTGTCGTTGCTGAGCTTTTGCACATTTTTGTGTGTTTGTAAGACTGTTTGGCTTACTCGTCGTTGCTTTTGCAGACAGCCGTCTGCCGCCTTACCTTTGGTGACGGTCCCCCGAAAAATATGTCGCCAAGTTACGAGTTACGAGGATGGGAAAGAAAGTGTTGAAAGAAAAAGAAAGGTAGCAGGGAGCGTGCAGCTTCTTGTCATTGTCTGTCATTGTCAGCAAGGCCACGATCGATTGGCCTATCACAGGCCACAGCCTTCTTGCGTGTGACGCCGGCTCTTCTTCTTTCCCAGCCGCGTTGTGTGAGGCTCCATTGCTTGCCCCCAATATCGGAGACCCTTTATCTGGAAAACCCACCCACAGTCCGGTGGCTGGAATACGAATCATCAATCTCTGCGGCCTCGTCCCTCGTCGTCCTCAAGGCGAAGACCGCGCTACGGCAGGCCATGTGCACTTCCAGCCCAAAGGGTCTAACAGCCAGGCCCGAGACCACTGCTAGAAAAGGGCAGAAGAAAAGCGAACCAATTCAATGGCAACAAGAGCAAACAAGAGCCACGACGAGACCGACGAGACCAAACACAGAAAAAGGCCGAGGGAGAAGGGAGGCTGCTCCTCCAACTAACTGTAGCATGACAGAGTCTGGCTTGTCGGCGGCTAAATTACTGCTATTGGCTGCAGCGGCGACTGCATCTATTTGTGTCTGCCCTGAAGCTATTCTTTGTCTTGTCTTGGGCTGTGGAAGTTCATTTCGCTACTTTCGCTACATATGGGGAACTCCGGTGGTGCCTGCGGACACAAACGCCTCCCGCCCCTCCACATTCCCTCCCAATTCACGTACGCATTCGCATCCCTTTTGCGCGCGCTGCTCCTCCTCGGATTTTCGGGCTGATGCTGGCTATTCCAATCTTTCTTGTACGCCATTTTCTTCTTCTCGTTAGTGCCCCCTTTGTATTCCCATTACCAATTCCCTGTGAGTTTAGTTTTGCGCAAATTGAGGCCGAGTCCACACGGATATCCCTGCTGGCTGGTTTTAGCTGTCTTCCTACTCTGTTACCGAATTTGCCATTGTCTATCAGGTGGTCTGCATTTTTATGAGTTGGCGCTGGATGCTGGGCGCTGGGCTTTAAAGCTCGTCCCGTGGCGCCGCTGAGAAGCGGCAGATAATGCCTTCTGGCTACGCTGGTTTCTTTTCTTTCTGAATTCTTTTTCGTTTCAGCATGGCCGAGATCTGTCCCTTGTCCACGCTAGGGATATATATGGCAATGGGCAACAGCATCTCATCTATTCCGACCATCCACCACCCGTTTCTGGCACATTCGTCTTGCTTCTTGCACAGACACCGGCTGTGTTCGTCCTCCATTGCAAAGTGCATAGACACGAGAAAATGAGCGCGTTGCAGCGATCGGAACACAGCCTCCGTGATCTCGTATGGTGTTTTCGTTCCTTACTTTTTTTTCTCTTTATCTTTTCCTTTTTTCTCACTCTGTCATGCAAAACCAACGTCCATGTCATGATTGAGCAACCGCATTGCCTGACACGAGTGGTCTGGAAATACAGCTGTAAAAGTCCACGCTGACTTTTTGTATAAAGGCGGCTTATACTACGCTCTTGTGCAAACGATTTGGCCGCTGTACGTTCTGTATGTTGGTCTTCTCATGCTTTTTCCTTGTGCTCAGTTCGGGTAAGAATTAGCACGCGCGATGTTGCAATTCTACCAATACGTCATTGGCTGTTCCCGAGGGCAGCATCCCCAAAAAGGAACAGCGGCCTTCTCCGCAGCATTAAGCTTC
Source organism: Sporothrix curviconia (assembly GCA_016097085.2). Classification (NCBI taxonomy): domain Eukaryota; kingdom Fungi; phylum Ascomycota; class Sordariomycetes; order Ophiostomatales; family Ophiostomataceae; genus Sporothrix; species Sporothrix curviconia. The sequence goes on from JADMNF010000290.1 coordinate 5,660, forward strand.
TCCTAGTCTCTGCTATGAATAAACCCTTTCGACCATCCTTGCTTCGTGCCAAATCATGTCCAGTACAGGCGAGAGTGAAAATCGTGGCTCAATCTCTCTTAGTCCTTGCCATGTAAGTGTGACCCAGCAGTAGAGGCTAGCAAAGACTGATGTCTACTTTATCTGTTGTTTTTTTTTTCTTTTTGTTTTTGAACTTGATATCACCATCTTCCATCCTTCTGTCTTTCGTCCCCATCTTCTGTTTCGTCGTCGCTGGCCTCGCCTACTGCGGCAAGTAGCTGATCATCATTTATGAGCTTCGGTCACCGAAAACCCACCAGGCCCGGACTGCGTTTCCCACCGGCAAAATTGGGTCGACGGGGGGTGTGCGTTTTCAGAGAAAGCGTGTGTGTTCATTAAATTGCTTGCTGGGACGCTGTTTTGTGCACACGCCCCCTTAACAACCGCCTTTGTCTCTCTTCTCTCACCCGCTCTCGTGCAGTGCACTATGCGGGCAGCGAACAGGGATGGATCCAGATTCCGTATTATTAACTTTATTACTGGAACAAATGAAGGGGGGTATACCAAACAATCTTTTTGAATGAAAAAAAGGCAAAAACAACACGAAATACGGATGCAGCACCGCACTGGGCTAGCGATAGACACGAGGGGTGAGAGGCGGAAGGGAGACACAAAAGACAGGGAACAGGGCGTGTCATTGACTGGTGAGAGCACGACGTGAGCAAGGACGGTCGAACCACGGCCAAGCGAAGCCAGGAGAGGAAAGGATGAGGACAAGAAGGTAAGCCAAAAATAAGAAATGAGAAAATTGAGCGACGAAAAAAAAAGGAAAAAAGAAAAAAAAAACAGAAAACGAAAAAAAAAGGAAAAAAGAAGGGTTCCTCCTTGTCTTGAATAGCTGCCTTGGTATTTCTTGTCTTCTCCACTGAGACGGACCAATTGTCATATCCCCAATGTCGCCTTGCTTGGGCTTGAGCAATTTCATATATAAGACCAGCGGGCATGGCTCTTCATTTCACATAAAGATCTTGGTCGCCTTTCCTTTTTTTCTTTGTCTTCTTCGTTTTGTCTTTATTTAGGACTTCATCCCCTTCCCACTTCCCCTCTACACCCCCTAGATCTATTTTCTCTTCCTTGTTGTTGTTTGCTATAGACAGAGTAGGAGAGAGACGGCTGTGTGCGGTTTTATTTTTCAATTCATTTCTATCCATCCCATTATTTGCTTTGTATCGTTCAGATATACCTTGTCTATTGTTGCTTCTGCATCGACATCATTACTACCGTCCATCACCACCACTACCACACTATCGCTGCTCGGACTACCATTCAACCTATCCAGCTGAGAGTCAACAAGCACATGTCGAAGAGTGAGCAGCTCACTCGACAAAAGATGGGCTGACAGATTGGCGTTTCTCCTTTTTGGAGACCAGTCTCTCGACACCTACGCCTTTCTCTCGGGCTTTCTACCGCGAAGGCGGCCAGGGCATCCTCGCCAAGGCTTTCCTCAATCAGGCGGGTGAGGCTCTTCTTCGAGAAATCGAGAGCCTCGGCCGGCTGGAGCGGTCCAAGCTGCCCCTGTTCAAGACCCTGCAGCAGCTCAACGAGCCGGTACCATGCGCACAGGACAAAAAGCACCCAGCCCTGGATGGTGCCCTTCTCTGCGTGACGCAGCTAGCCCACTACATTGAGTACGTCTTTCTTTGTGCATTCTTCTTTTCCATCCCTCTCACAAATTTGTGTCCACCAAGCTAACAGCATAGCCACGCCGAGAAGAACTGGGAGGACGTGACCAGACACGACCACACATTCCTGGTCGGTCTGTGCTCCGGTCTCTTCGCGGCGGCAGCCATTGCCTTCAACGCCATCGCTGTCGACGCTCGTCCCCGTGGCTGTGCAGGCGGTGCTCATGGCATTCCGCACTGGCCTCTACGTGTCATCTCTGGCCGAGCGCCTGTGTCCGCCCACGGAGAAGTCCGAGAGCTGGACCTACATCTTTGCCAACCAGCAAGAAGACGCAGTCCGCCATCTGCTTTCCGAGTTTTGCGGCTCTAATGTACGTTTTTCTCTTCTCATTTCTTTTCTCCACCATTCTACATTTGACAATCACTACGCGAGGACCAACCCTAACATATAACCAGGCTATTCCACCCGCAAGTGCTGCGTACGTCAGTGCTGTTTCGTCCAGCAATGTGGCAGTTTCGGGCCCGCCCACTACATTGAAGGCTCTGGTTGCGTCTGGCAAGCTCGGCCGGTGGACATCCATCCCGTGCACGGGTGCCTACCACGCGGCGCATCTGCACGGCGATGCGGACGTCAACACGATTCTGCGGCCTGGATGACCCCAGCGTAGCAGATGCCCTCTTCAAAACCAAGCCGCGAATCGGCTGTCATGTCCTGTTGCGACGGGCACGTGGCTCAGCGAGACAACCACCGAGGGGCTCTTTGAGGCGGCCGTGTAACGAGATCCTCAATGAGCGCGCTGCTGTTCAACCGCGTGCTCGACGGCTTGTGTCGACCTGGCGCACGACTACACGAGCGGTGACTGCATTGTGATCCCCTTTGGCCCGACACAGAATGCCAACACGCTCGCCAATCTGCTGCGGTCCAAGACAGACCTCACGGTGATGCTGCGCGCATCGCCCTCTTTCAGCAGCAGTAAGCAGCAGCATCGCGACCAGCAAGCCCTCCAAGATTGGCAACCACGGCGCAAGCGCCAGCCGGGGCAAGCTGGCCATTGTGGGTATGGCGGGCCGATTCCCCGACGCGGCCAGCCACGAGAAGCTGTGGGAGCTGCTGGCCAAGGGCCTCGATGTGCACCGCGTGGTGCCGCCAGACCGGTTCCCGGCCGCAAACGCAACGTGGACGTGACGGGCAAGGCAATCAACACGAGCCACACGCCATACGGCTGCTGGATCGAGAACCCAGGCCACTTTGACCTCCGCGCTTCTTTAACATGTCGCCGCGCGAGGCGCTGCAGACGGACCCCATGCAGCGGATGGCCATCACCACGGCATTTGAGGCGCTGGAGATGTCCGGGTACGTGCCCAACCGCACGCCGTCGACGCGCCTCGACCGCATCGGCACGTTCTACGGTCAGAGACGTCGGACGACTGGCGCGAGATCAACGCGGCGCAGGAGGTCGACACATACTTTATCACGGGTGGCGTGCGGGCCTTCGGGCCGGGCCGCATCAACTACCATTTCGGGTTTAGCGGCCCGAGTCTGAACATTGACACGGCGTGCTCGTCGAGCGCGGCGGCGATGAACGTGGCATGCACGGCACTGTTGGGCGCGTGACTGCGACACTGCCATTGTGGGCGGGCTGTCGTGCATGACCAACTCGGACATTTTCGCGGGCCTGAGCCGGGGCCAGTTCCTGTCCAAAAAAGGGCCCCTGCGCTACGTTTGACGACGGCGCGGACGGCTACTGCCGCGGCGACGGCTGTGCGTCGGTGATTGTCAAGCGGCTCGAGGATGCCGAGGCAGACGACGACAACATCCTGGCGGTGTGCTGGGCACGGCGACGAACCATTCGGCGGACGCGATCTCGATCACGCACCCGCACGGCCCCACGCAGTCGATCCTGTCGTCGGCGATCCTGGATGAAGCCGGCGTCGATCCACTGGACGTGGACTACGTGGAGATGCACGGCACGGGAACGCAGGCGGGTGACGGCACGGAGATGCTGTCGGTGACCAACGTGTTTGCTCCGGCCGACCGGCCGCTGTACCTTGGCGCCGTCAAGGCCAACGTGGGCCACGGCGAGGCCGCGTCGGGCGTGACGGCGCTCGTCAAGGTGCTGCTTATGCTGCAGAAGAACATGATCCCGCCGCACGTGGGCATTAAGCAGGAGATCAACAAGGGCTTCCCCGCAGACCTGTCGGCGCGCAACGTCAACGTTGCGTTCCACATGACACCCTTCCAGCGGTCCGACGGCAAGCCGCGCCGCGTCTTCATCAAACAACTTTAGCGCCGCCGCGGAAACACGGGCCTGCTGCTCGAGGACGCGCCCCCACGCGCAGCGGCCGTGGCGGACCCGCGCAGCACTCACGTCATCACGGTGACGGGCAAGTCCAAGTCTGCCATGATCCACAACGCGGAGCGGCTGGTGGCGTGGATGGCCGCGCACCCGGCCACGCCCGTGGCCGACGTGGCCTACACGACGACGGCGCGGCGCATCCAGCACTACTGGCGCATGAACGTGACGGCCAGCAGCCTGAGCGAGGCGCAGCAGGCGCTGCAGGCGCGGCTGCAGGGCAACTTTGTGCCCGTGCTGCCGGAGCAGCCCAAGGTGGCGTTCATGTTCACGGGCCAGGGCTCGCACTACGCGGGCTGGGCCAGGACCTGTACGCGCACGCGGCCGTGTTCCGTGCGAGCATTGACGAGCTTGTGCAGGTGGCCAAGGTCCAAGGCTTTCCGTCGTTCCTGCCGCTGATTGACGGCAGCGTGGTGGACGTGGCGACGCTCAGCCCGTGGTGGTGCAGCTGGGCCTGGCGTGCTTCGAGATGGCCCTGGCGCGGCTGTGGATCTCGTGGGGCGTGCAGCCGGCGGTGGTGCTGGGCCACAGCCTGGGCGAGTACGCGGCGCTGCACATTGCGGGCGTGCTGTCGGCCAGCGACACGATCTACCTGGTGGGCGCGCGCGCGCGGCTGCTGGTGGAGAAGTGCACGGCGGGCACTCACGCGATGCTGGCGGTGCAGGGCTCGGTGGCGACGGTGACCGACGCGCTGGGGGCGAGCAGTGCGTCTCCGGCCATCAACGTGGCCTGCATCAACGGCCCACGCGAGACGGTGCTCAGTGGCACGGCGGCCGAGATGGCCGCGGTGGCCGCGCAGCTGGGCGAGGCGGGCTTCAAGTGCACGCAGCTCAAGGTGCCGTTTGCGTTCCACTCGGCGCAGGTGGACACGATCCTCGACGACTTTGAGGCGCTGGCACGGGCAGTGACCTTCCACACGCCCACGGTGCCATCATCTCGCCACTGCTCGGCCAGCTGCTGTCGGCCGGTGATGACGTCGTCGTCAACGGCAGCGGCCTGTCCACGCCGGTGGACGCGGCCTACCTCCGCAACCATGCCGCGAGGCCGTCAACTTCCTTGGCGGGCTCGTGTCGGCGCAACAGTCGGGCGCTATTGACGAGAAGACTGTGTGGCTCGAGGTGGGCCCGCACCCAGTGTGCGCAAACCTGGTCAAGGCGGCCTTTGGGGCCACGACCATTGCGGTGCCGACGCTGCGGCGCAACGAGGCCACGTACAAGACGCTGGGTGCCAGCCTGTGCACGCTGCACGCGGCCGGGCTCAACGTCGACTGGAACGAGATGCACAGCGACTTTGCGGCATCGACGCGGCTGCTGGACCTGCCCACGTACGCGTTCGACAGCAAGAACTACTGGCTGCAATACGAGGGCGGCTGGTCGCTGATCAAGAACCGCTTTGCCGCGATGCAGGGCCTGGAGGACGGCAACGCCAAGACGGCGGCCGTCGTCAAGCCACGGCTGTCCATGACCAGCGTGCAACGCGTCGTGCGCGAGGAGGTCGACGGCAGCACGGTACGCCTCGACATCGAGTCGGACCTGTGCCGCGCAGACCTGCGCCTCGCGCTCGAGGGCCACCTGGTCAACAACACGCCGCTGTGTCCGTCGACGCTGTACGCGGACATGGCCATGACCATTGGCGACTACGTGTACCGCCTGGTCAAGCCAGACGTCGAGCGCGTGCACATGAACGTGGCGGACGTCGAGGTGGACAAGACGCTCATCTTTGACGACAGCGCGGGCAGCCAGATACTGCGCGTGGCGACGACGGCGCACATTGACGCGGGCTACGCGACGCTCAGCTTCACGACGGGCGAGGGCAGCAAGAAGACGGAGCACGCCACGTGCCGCGTGGTGTTTGGCGACGGCGCGCAGTGGGCCAGCGAGTTTGCGCGCGTCAACTACCTGATCCGCGCGCGCATCGACGCGCTCAAGGCGGCCGAGGAGACGGGCACGGCCTCCAAGATCGGCCGCGGCCTGGCCTACAAGCTGTTCACGGCGCTGGTGGACTACGCGCCGCGCTACCGCGGCATGGAGGACGTGATCCTGGACTCGGCTGCCTGCGAGGCCACGGCCACGGTGCGCTTCCAGACGTCGGCCGACGGCGCCGCCGAGGGCAGCTTCTTCTTCAACCCCTACTGGATCGACAGCATGTGCCACATCTCGGGCTTCATTGTCAATGCCACCGACGCCGTCGACTCGCGCGAGCAGGTCTACATCTCGCACGGCTGGGGCTCGCTGCGCTTCCTCGAGACGCCCGACGCGCGCAAGAGCTACACCAGCTACATCCGCATGCAGCCCGTGGCCGGCACCAAGATGTACGCCGGCGACGCGTACGTCTTTGACGGCGAACGCATCATCGGCGTGTGCGGCGACGTGCGCTTTGCGGCCATCCCGCGCAAGGTCCTGAACCTGGTGCTGCCCCCGCGGGTCAGCGGTGGGGTGGTGCCGCTGCGTCTGCGTCCGTTGCTGCAGGGCGCGCAAGGCCGTCACGGCCCCTGCCACTGGCCCCTCGAGAGCGGCAGCCGCCCCTAAAAAGACGACAAAGGTCGTCACGCACGCCAACATCGGCAAGGTGAACCAGAAGCTCACGTCGGTTGTCACGCAGGTCTTTGACATCCTGGCCAAGGAGATTGGCGTGTCCAACGACGAGCTCGTCGACAACGTCGTCTTTGCCGACCTGGGCGTCGACTCGCTCATGTCCCTGACCGTCAGCGGCCGCATCCGCGAGGAGCTCGACGTGGACCTTCACTCCAACGCCTTTGTCGACTACCCGACCATTGGCGCCTTCAAGACGTACCTGGCGCAGTTTGAGACGGCCACGGCCGAGGACTCGGGCATCTCGAGCTCCGACTCCGAGACCGACGGCATGAAGTCGGACTCTGCAGTCACCACGCCCATGGACGAGAGTGAGAACGGGTCAGTCAAGGACGGCGAGGGGGGTTCGGGGGCGTGGTGCCCGGCAACGTCTCGGACCTCCAGCAAGCCGTGCGGTTGACGATTGCCAACGAGATGCAGGTCGACGTCGACGAGATTGTGGCCGCGCCCGACCTCGCCGACCTGGGCATGGACTCGCTCATGAGCCTGCAGATCCTCGGCACCCTGCGCGAGAAGACGGGCCTCAACATCCCCTCGGACCTCTTTGTGTCCAACCCCGCGCTCAAGGACATTGAGCGAGCTCTGGGCATCGAGGCTGTGCCACTGGCCAAGCGGGCAGCAGCCCCTGCCCCGGTCGCCGCTGCTTCAGCTCCTCCCCAGCGCGGCTCCGAGATTCGCCTCGAGTCTGCTGACCCCATCGAGAAGCTGCCGCCGCCCACCACCATTGTGGACCACTACCCGCACCGCAAGGCCACGTCGGTCCTGCTCCAGGGCAGCCACCGCACGGCCACGCACAACCTCTTCATGGTCCCCGATGGCAGCGGCAGTGCCACCTCCTACACGGAGATTGCCGAGATTGGCGCCAACTGGGCCGTCTGGGACTCTTCTCGCCCTTTATGAAGACCCCCGAGGAGTACAACTGCGGCGTCTACGGCATGGCCGCCAAGTTCATCGCCGAGATCAAGCGGCGCCAGCCCGAGGGCCCCTACAGCCTCGCTGGCTGGTCTGCCGGTGGCGTCATAGCCTACGAGATTGCCAACCAGCTGACCAAGGCCGGCGACGTCGTGGACCACATTGTGTTCATCGACGCCCCTTGCCCCGTGACTATTGAGCCGCTGCCCAAGGGCCTGCACGCGTGGTTTGCCTCGATCGGCCTGCTCGGCGACGGCGATCCCGACAAGGTCCCGTCCTGGCTGCTGCCGCACTTTGCCGCGTCCGTGACTGCCCTGTCCAACTATACGGCCGAGCCCATCCCGGCCAGCAAGTGCCCCAAGATCACCGTCATCTGGTGCGAGGACGGCGTCTGCCACCTGCCCACAGACCCGCGGCCGCAGCCGTACCCCGACGGCCACGCGCTCTTCTTGCTCGACAACCGCACCGACTTTGGGCCCAACCGCTGGGACGAGTACCTGGATGCGCGCAAGATGACCATCCGCCACATGCCCGGCAACCACTTTTCCATGATGCACGGCGACCTGGTAAGTTTTACGAGAAAATGGACCCTTTTTTTTTAGACGCGAATGATTCACAGCTAACATGGACAGGCAAAACAGCTGGGTGCACTGATGCGCGAGGGCCTGCACATGTAAGAGACAGAGAGAGGAGAGATGGAGGGCGAGAGAGAAGAAAGAGAAAGAGTGGTGGTTGATTGAATTTGCATACAGCTGGAAGAATTTTGCGTTTTGCATGCGTTTAGGTTTTGCTTGTATTTTTCTCCCTTTTGTCTTTGCTGCACTTTTTTTCTTTGCGCTTGGAAGGGCACACTCATGGAGGACATCTTTTCCGTTCATTCTACGCCGGCGTTTCCTTTTTTTTTTCCCCTTCTTCGACTCGATTTTGCACGTACGCAGCTTCTCATTGTCCGCTTTCTTTGATATTTTTTATAGTTCTTTGATTATTTCCTTTTTTGGCATTACTGTACGCTGCTGTGGTTCTACACATTTCATTTTTATTCAGCAGAGCTCCAAGAATGACAGACATTAATAAAAAATGAAAAATAAAACATGTTGAACCCAAATCAAAGATAAGACAAATGGAGACAGCAAAACGGGAGGAAGTGCGACGCAGTTGTTCCACAATGTGGCCTCTCGAACCGGGCATGTAAAAAGCTGCCTGTTTCCAGTCTCCCCTTAGCATGGTCTCTTTCTTGTGTAGAAGCACAGGCGTGTTGTACAGCTTGAGACAGATATAGCGAGTGCAAGAAGAGGTGTATGCCGGTCATAGCACAGTCAGGATAACTGAGCCAAGGAAGAGATATCCAGAGGAAAAGAAGAGAAGAAGAAGAAAAAGACTGACAAAATGCGCCATTCTCGTCGCTCTTCTCTCTTTCTTCCTCGACGTGCCAGCAGTGTCACGTCGGGGACGACTGCAGGTCCCCGAAACGGCCCAGACCCTCCCACAGTCAGCCAAAAAGGTGCTACTGCTTGGATTCACGCTTTATTTTTTGTTAAAGTCTTATTCGTGGTATTAGTACTTTCTTCGAGAATGTCTCGTCAGAAAAACAAACTTCCATTTCTCATATTTCAGCTGCCAACGTTTCTTTTCTTTTGATGGCCTCCTCCTCACCTCATTTCTGGCTCTTGCCGACTCGCTGCGACATGACTGCCCATTTTAGCCAGGACCTTTGTCTTTGTCTTGCCACCCACCCTCTTTGGAAAGTCCACCCTTCAAATTTCAACGAACCGCTTCCTTCACGGCTGCAGACAACTTGATCGTCCACCTGTCAGTCCTTTATGTACCCGGAATTTTGCATCCTCTTTTCGCGTTTTCCCCGTCTGGACGGTGTTGTTTTCATTCGCTACCCCAACCCCTCTTCTTTTTTCTTTTTCCTCCTTCTCCTCTTTTTCCCTTTTCCTGCACACAAAACAGTTGTCAGCTCTCAGTCATCGTAGCGTGCTGCAATTTACCTCTCATCTGCAAGCCACTGTAGTCACTGGCGGCACAATCCGCCACAAATGGCTCTTACCTGCCACGCCTTTTGATTTTTTTTCTTTCTCTTTCTCTTTTATCGACGCCCACCCGTCTGCCGACATCGTCTGCGAGTTCCCGCATCGACAACGCCAAAACTCTGGGGCAAGTCCGATGCCACCAGCCAACCAGGACTCGTAATAGTTGTGTAAATGATTGCCTAAAGTGGCAATCCAGCTAGATAAATAAAACAAATGAAAAAAAATGCTGAAAAAAAAAACCATTCCAGTGATACTTGGGACCCAAGCACGCAAACGGCTCCTGCACACTCACACTCACAAACTCTCCCCGACCTGTTCTCCCGCTTTTCATCGTTCTCGTCCATCGTCTGGGTTGTTGGCCTGTTGGCCCTTGTTGCCCAAGTCCAAGACGGGGCTCCCTTGTCCATCGTTCCGCCCGGTGGTGGCCCTTCCATGCACCTGCAATGCTCTTTAGTGGCTCTCTTTGTGTATTTTTTTTTAAAAAAAAAACTTTCGTCTTCTTTCTCGTACTGCATTAGGTACACGCACACACAGTCATCGCTCCGCTTCCAGTGTGTTGTCATGCTGAGGCGAGCACAGAAAGGACCCCGAATAAAGCATGCCTTCCGTGCACTCTGTACCTGGTCGGAGCAGCCGAATTGATCCACTATCCTGCTATCTAATATACGAAGAAAACAGAGAAGCTGCTGGAAGACCACGGCAGGCTGTGTCTGTACCATATGACTGGTCATGTATATAAAAAGAGGGGAATCGAGTTTGATTTATGCGCGCAGAATGCAGCTTGAGCATTATTTCTTCTCGTTGCTGGCGAGTCCGTTGTCGCCACATAACGCACTGCAGCTGTGCCCAGAGCCGCTCACCGACCTTCACCGCGTCACTTCTCCAATATCATTTTCAGTTTTGTTTTCTATTCCCTCAAAGATAGCATGTTCTTGGAGACTCTTGAAGAGGCTGATGGATCCATATCCAGACCCATGCAAAATTTGGTACGACGTGTGCTGTCGATCAATTTCCTCTTTGAACTTCAACTTTGACCACAGTAACAGAGAGCGGTGAGTAACCAAAATAGAGGAGCCAATTTCAGGGCAGGGAGACAAGACAAAAGTCAGAGACAAAATCGTATCAAACTTGGTCGAGAGGGTGTTTGAAAGAGCGGGCAGCACACACTTTCACACGCCCAGGCTTCCCAACGGCCTTTTTGACTCTGGTCACATCACAAACGAGGCATGATCAGGCTCGGATCGGAGAGTTTTGCGAGCTTCAGCTAGTTTGACTCGTCATGCCAAGAAAAGAGCGCCAGGATGGTGAGCTCACACGTTGCGGAAGTCGCCGAAATCAAACAACGCCCAACGGCAAGTACAGAAGAGAAGTGTGCAGAAGAACAAAAGAAGATGAAACAAAATCGTGTTCTTGTACCATGGTTGCACAAAAAGTGATCTGCAGAGCCATACCATAAAGACAGAGAGAGCAGACTGTAGCCTAGTCCACCTAGTCCATTCGCCAGCAGAAGTTCTTGATAAAGAGAAAGAAATAGACAAGAAAAAAAATCACAGCCTAACGACGACGCTCGATTTGGACAAGAAAAGCGTCTCACAACAGCAGCAACAAAGGAACCAGACGTGGGGGACAAAGGTCCAAAGGATACTGGACGCGTGTGTGAGAGCGCCTGCGAAAATCAACACAAACGTGCAGGACACAGCTTGAAACACACCTTGATCAGCTACCACCTGGGTCACACCACAGCTGGGCACCCTAGCAGACGCAGAAGCGGTGCATACCCGTGGAGAAGCTGCGCAAAAGCATGCACGCCTCCTGCATGCATCGAAAACTACAAGAACGAACATCCCTGTCCAAGTCCGCAGAGTTGGGCTCTTCAACTGCTTGGTCAATAGCATAACTAAGCATCAGAGGCCGAGTTTTGATGTGTTGTGAGAGCGCAAGCCGACGGAAGTCACAGCAGAACATGGCCACGCAGGCTTCGCACCCTCTTCATCGAGCTTGGTCTAGAGGGGGAAGAGAAGATAGACGGCGCAGGCGACGTGGACAACGCGCGCGGTCAGCCTTCGATAATGATCGTGTCCGAATCAGGCTTTAGCGAGGCCGTCGTTCCACTCCTGTACTCTGTACCTTTTGGTCTTTTGACTTTCTGTTGCCTCATTATGTCTCGCACTTATTTAGCCGGACTCTCATCGTGACTGCTGCGCAGCCTCTGATTTTTCCTTTGCCTCTTTCGTTCTCGTAAATTTCCAAGATAATATTCGTCAAGACTTTTAGCTAACTCACCCAGTGGCTACTGTATTATCTATCTCGCTCTTAAAAATCGTCGATGATCAAACTCAATTTCGACTGCTGCTTTCTATGGAAGTGAAAGTGCATCTTACTTCTAAATGGCCTGCTTCGTTTACAGTCCATCAAAATTTGTCTTTTGCATCCTTTTGTTTTTGAAAGTACTTGATATTTACCCTGGTTTTCTCGATTTCTGCCATCAATATAAGAGCCACCCTGTATTATTTCACGTCTCTCATCTCACTACACTACCCAAATTGTCTGATTGCGGTATTTTATCTCTCTTCCTGTTTGTCAACGCTCCGATCATCTCTGCCCTTTTTGTTCTATCAGCCCCTCGCTGCTCCCTTCTCTACACTCGTTTTATTGTTTCCTTTCCTATAAGACTTGACTTCGTGCCCCCCCTCTCGCACCCCTGTCGCTTCCCGGCTGGCAAATGAACCCGCCCTCTAGTTGTCGTCCATTCTTGTATTGTTGACATCACGTCGGCCTATCCCTTGTCCATTTCCTTGCCCACGTTCTATTTGCCTCCTGTCTCTCCACTCTATTCACATCTGCACTTCTATCATGTCAGGTGCCGCATCAAAGCATCGACAGCCCAGGCTAAGGGCATCTTGCGACGGCTGTTTCCTGGCAAAAGTCAAATGCTCCAAAGCACGTCCCATCTGCTCACGGTGCCTTGCCTGCGGAATCGAGTGCCGCTACTCCCCGTCGAGCCGAGCAGGCAAGCCCAAGTCTGACAATTCAAACAGCCAAAGCCACCAAAACCACCAAAACAGCAGTGGTCACGGCCCCTCCTCAGTCATCATCACCACCATGGCGCCCCCATACAACAGCAAGACATGTCCGCCATACCAGCTGGATTCTCTCACATGGTCGACGATAAGAACAGTCTTCTCTACGCTGCGGCAGTGTCGAGTCCGCCTGGACTCTACAGACTTGATACGGGATGGCAAACGACGCCATCAGGCATCGAAGCAGCCCATCCTGGAAATACACCCTCTCACAATCACTCCATCTCATCCGAACTGGCACTTTTGGCCATGGACGAGAATGCAGCTGCCATAGCCGCCACCACAGCTGCTGCCGCTGCTACTGCTGCGGCAAATGGCGAGCTCTACGCAACCGGTGCGGTTCCTTGGACGACGCCGCCAGCAGATCTCTCAATGGCGCAATTTGCAGACTCGCCATGGCCGCTGGTAGCTTGCCCATGCACTCGGCTTCTGCGCAAGGACAGTTCTCCATGGCTTCCGTAACGAGCTCTGCTGCATCGACCGGCGTTCAGTGGATGGATCCTTCGGTCATGGACATATTCCAGTATGGACCAGGCCAATCCATCCATAGCTATGGGCCGCCGTTTGTAAGTCCACAGCAGCAGCAGCAGCAAATGCACACACCGGGGAGCATCGCCTCGTCATCGGCCAACAATTACTTTCCAAGCCCATCAACAACGCCTAGTCTACGGCAGAGCCCAGCGGCGGCCACGACTCTGTTCCGCTCTCTAGCGGAGGCAGTAGCAGCAGCAGCTTGTACTATCAGAACCATTTCAGTCACCAGCATTCTGCTCTACAGAGCCAAAGCCACGGCAGCTACCATGGCAATGCACACCTCGCAACTTGTGTGTGCTTTACCGCGTGTTTGCATGCTCTGCAAGCCTCCACAACGCTTCGACACCGGCTACACCGCCTTTTGATGTCGTCCTGTCTCTCAACCGCAATGCTGTTGAGGGCTGTGCTGTCATGCTGGCCTGTTCACGGTGCATGAGCTGCTCCGGAACGCACACGACAGCCATGCTCTTGGCCACACTCCTCGGCAAGATTACATCATTTTACAAGACAGCCTCACAGTTCTATTTCAGAGGCGACGCCGAGTCTGTCGCGCCACTGAGAAATGGCAGTGGCTGCGGCGGCGGCGGCGGCCCTGCCAATGTTGAAAAAAGCCGAGCTGGATCGCCCGGGCGGGCAAGTGGCGCAAACACGACAGGTCCAGTGACTACCGCACCAACAGTACACATTACAATTAGCTCTGCTTCTGCAATCGGGCCGAGCCTTCTGGGCCAAGTAGCAGCATTGTTAGTGCCGGTGGGAATGTCGCTGGTCTCGGCGTGAGTCTTGGGGCCTACCAGCTGCAGGGCGAAGATAGACGCTGGCTGGAGCTCGAAATTCTTCACCGGGAGCTGAAGAAGCTCGAGGACGTTTACGCCCGTTTCCGTGAGGTTTGTGGCGACCTTTTATTCGAAGACGTTGCTGTATCCAAGGCTATGCTGGGCTACCTCGGCCAGACGTTGGGGCCACCCTTGACATGGTTAATCATTGTAAAGGAGACTTGCAGTTTCTGTGAGGTCAGAAAATGGCCTGTACCTTTTTGTTACTAGTTTTACTAATTGTCGTTTGTGAACGATGCGACTTGTCGATTTGTAGCTTATTTCTTCTGTAGTCTTTTTTGTTATAAATCTCTACTAAAACACGACGATTGTGTTGATTGTTGCCCGGCTTCACATCATTTCTGTGGTACTGTCAGTCCTTTACGTTATTATTGATTCCAGTTTGGGGAATCTACAGGCTTGCCAAATGTATTTTCCTTCTGTTAATTTTATTTCTTTACACACATCTTACGAACTGGCGCTGGTGCTTTGCCCTTCTCTAATCCTTCGGCATTTTGGGGAGTTAATGTAATAATCCACGTCCATAAAAGGGGAAATGGGGGAAAAGGGAACGAAGATGGAATAACACCGTTCTGTGTCCACGTGACGTGGCTAACAAAAACAACATTAAGGACACTTCGTGGCCGCAGCTGAAAAAGGGCAATAGTGTTGAAGTACAAAGGACAACCAAAAATAATCTACTTACCACCCGAAGAGAAATGGTGGAGATGTCCGAGGAAACCAAGCCAGTACTTTCCGTTCTATGGACAGTAGACTTTATGTGCGGCTACACCAAAAATTGCATGAGAAGGCCAAAAAAAGGCTCATGTGGGATTTCTAGGCCAAGTTCTTGCCATTCGTTCATGGCCTCCAGCCGTCCAGCTACAGAGTAAATGAGACCCATACTAGGGAGGTGTCGCAAGGATATACAGGGCCAGGAAGTTTCTCGTATCTCTCCCTCTCGTTCCTATCCACTCCCAACACGCACCACGAGATCCAAGAAGACCATGCCAAGACGGGACAGCCGCGTTAGGAATGGAGTTGGGCTAGCCACGTTCTCTTATGTTCCTTTCACGGAGCCTGAAAGTGTAGACCACCCATTACATGCCTACTTTCAGTTAATACATGGACATTTCATCTGGAGCCGTGGCACATGAAGCAAGTGAGGGGAAGGATAGAAGGGAGTGGATGGGAAAGCAGCAGGTATAAGACAATAGCCGACGACAAGTAAAAGGCAATCGGATCCAGGTTACCGGAATAAAACCAACAGGCATGTTTCTCCTCTGGCTCTTCCCAGATTGCTTTTCAACTTGCCGTGAATGCCGCTCTCATGCAGAATGTACTGCACAACTATGGGCTTATGTTGTGTTGTAGCAGAGTAGCGGCCTAACCAACCCCATCAGGCAGGTGTCGAGGTTTTTGCAGCTCTTGGCGATTGGCATACTCGTTGGACACGGGATAGCGGAACCCCCGTCTGTTGTACGTACATTATATAACCGGGGGATGGGGGTGTTTTCACAGGATAGAGTCATCGGGGAAGGGAAAAAACGCGGAAGCAGGTCAAAGCATCGCAAACCAAATACGAGTTCTGTGCACTTTTCGGTTGGAAAAAAAATTGTTCAAAGTGCTGGACTACAGGATGTAAGCAGCGTTCATGTGGCATGCTCTATACAAAAACACAGCAAACACAGTGGTTTAGCGTTCAGGTGAGCATTCGAGGATAAACGATTTTAATTCTCATTTTTTTTAATTTTACCGACATGATTAACCAACTGCCACGTCTTGTCCGTAGCATTCTAGGTTCCCCGCAGGCGTTGCCACTCGTTCAAGAGCCACCTTTGTCTGTGCTATGTTTTTTGCACGCTTTTATGATACTTCCTACACAGCAGAGCCACCAGAGAGCTTGATCACTTGGCCTAGCTATTGTTAGTAGTAAATGTGATGAATTGCAGAGATATTCGACATATATGGACTTACCGTTGATCCACTCGCCCTCGGGGCTGACAAGAAGAGCCACAGCCTTGCCAATGTCGGCGGGCGTGCCCACGCGCTTCAGTGGCAGGCCTTGAGAATACCCGCGTCGATGATCTCCTGCGACATGCCCTTGTAGCCACCAGGCACGTAGTGCCACGAGTTCTCGTCGTACATGTCCGTCTTGACGCCGCCTGGTGCAATGGCATTCACAGTCACGCCTTTTTCACCGCAGTCAACAGAGAAGGCGCGCGTAAAGCCCTCAACGGCCGCCTTGGAGCCGGCGTACAGTGCGTGTTGGGGATGACCGGTCAGGGAGGCAGCCACGGACGACGTCAGGATAATGGCTGCCACCAGGCCGGCAGTGCTTGAGGCCTGCTGTGCGACAAAGAACTGACCGCGGGGCAGTTGAGGTTGAAGACCTTGTCAAGAGCTCTGCGTGACATCGAGCTCCGAGGACCAGACCTCCATGCCCGAATTGGACACGACAATGTCGATTCCACCAAAGTGGGACACGGCACGGTCAAACAGAGACACGACCTCGGCCGGCTTGCTGATGTCCGCCTGGATGGCAAAGCCTGGGTGCCAAGACCAACAAGCTCAGCCACGACCGCCTCGGCAGCAGAGGCACATGCTGCGTAGTTGACGACAACGCTGGCACCGCGACGGCCGAGCTCAATGCAATGCCACGGCTAAATACCGCGGCCAGCACCGGTGATAACGCAGCCTTGGCCGACAAAGGGGCGGCGGCGTCGGGCAACAGCGTCAGACATTTTCAAGGTTGTAGATGGGGAGTAGTCCGGGATTTGCGGGATTCTCGGTACAGTGCTGACAAACGATTGGGATTTGACGCTGGATTAATTGCGAGCTAGTGATTGCCAAAAGAAGAGTGTTCTGCTCTATCATCATGTGCACAGAGTCTTCTTTACAAGAACAGCAAATTATAATCAAGCCTATCCATTTCCCAACTAGAACCTTTACGTCCTGAAGTCCGACAGATATTCCGTACTGAAGGCCGCTGTCCAGTTGCGGATGTGAGTTGGGGGAGAAGAGTCTTGCGGGTCCGTTGGAATCTCCGTTATTGACAAGGAAGATCGGAACAAATACTGCAAGGATGTCCGCGCGCCTGGAAGTAGACGAGCAGGGAATATTGGCAGAGATATCTACTAAATAGGAAATATTGAGATCGACACAGCAGCCACGAATCAGGTTGCTTTATGAGTCTTTTCAAGTACACCACGTCTTTTTAGACTTGTTGATAATTGCAAGAGTAGCTTTTCTTTCTTTGCTGTTTATCTTCCATTCTATTTCGAGATTCGGGTCTTTTCTGTGCTGCTTGTACAGTCCAGAGACAACCTAATGCTACGACTTCATGCATGTGTGCGTATTTGTTTTCTAGGCTCCAACCACAACCACACTCACTGCGTGTAAGGTACACAGCAGAAAGCTGCTTTCCCTAGCAGTTGTGTCTCCCTCTGTTATCTTTGGGCAAAAGCATAAGCCTTAATTAATGCTCCTACCTTACACGAAAGACTGGAGAAGAGAATGGTACTCGGAGCCATCGCTGCAGGGCTGCGGAGGCGAATCATTGCCACGTAGTCGCAGCATAGCAGAGTAAGTAGCAGATCTAGCCATCTGTTCAGTGTGCATCCTGTCTTTTCCCCAACGGACTTCCGTCCGGTGAGAGATAACCCAGGAAAATAGCGGAGTCTCCGGTTGAACAAAATTCCTCCGACCCCTCCTCGCCCGCACAAAACCCAAGCCTTGATTTTGGAGCATACGTCTCTAAAATTAAACAAAGTATTTGCTCTCGTTGAAACCCCTTTTCTGGCCTCACTGTTGATTTGTGAAAAAAAAAACATTATGAGATTGATCGTGCTTTCCTCTTTCATCGTGCTGTTTTGAGTTATCTGCGGCGCGCACCGTGTTTCCGCAGATGACATAAAATATGGGTCTACTGTCATATGATTCGTCAAGACTTATACAAAATAAAATAGCGCTAAACCTTAAGTAGACAGCCATCGCTGTCATCCTCATAAGTGCACTGGATCATGTAATGTGGAAATGCAGCTTTTTTAAGAAAAAGAGCCCCTTTCGCGGAGCTTTAAAGTCCATTCGCGGACCGGGTCAACACCTCAGCCGATGCTGAGATGCGGAGAAAAGATGCAGAGACACTGGTTGGTAGCACGAGCCTGAGGACGGTCAGTGTGCCTTGGTTATGGCTTAACGTTTGGCAGGCGTTGTGACAGTTGAATCCTTGGTCAGAATTGTGCCGTGTATATTTCGATTCAGCCTATTTAATATTTGCAACTTTTTTTGCTCCACCTCAGCTTCTTGCCGCGATAAACTACATTATTCTTTATCT